>VZTT01043337.1:13047-26980 GCA_013400855.1 Buphagus erythrorhynchus | reverse complement strand
ACAAAGTGAAGCAGATACTTCTGTCAGCCTGATAGTATCTAATTACAGAGCCAAGGGGTGCATAATTCAGCAGTACACTCTGAGATGCTGAAAGATGATATTGGGAGACAGAGAAGGGTATATCAGCCCTTGATTTAGGTCACACAAGCAATTCACTACTGCATGAACAACATGCTGAGTGTTATACCTGAACATAGTAAAGACCTTTAAAAATGTCATATATGATAGAGCATTTCAGCTTTTATCAAAGTACTATACCAGCTATTCTTTTTCATTTATTATTTTGTTCTTTAAAAGAATCAGATGTAAATTTGTGGGTGATGCTTTCATTGAAATGACTGATCTATGTATATGTATTTAATAGCTGTTCTTTTCAACCGATGGGGTTAAAACACATTATTTCTAGAGAGAGGATTAAAAAAATTGCCATGACTACTTTGGTAGTGTTGCTTTCATGGTTTTCATTTGCAACCAAATAAAAATGAGGTTGATGTCATGGGTATAGTATTCCTCTCACTGATTGACTTGTCTGTTTAGTTGTTTGCAGATATGGTCATATACAAAGGTTTTCAAAAGCAAATTTCACCACTGTTTTAGGAGCAATCACTTTATGCCCCAAGGGATGGCAGTGGTCCTTACACTACAAGCAGAAAAACATTGGCTTGAACAACTAATAGCTATTAGTCATGCTGCAAAAACATCCATGTTAAGGGTTTTGGTCCAAACATAAAAAGCCACTCAAAGTCAGCAAGGCAGACAAAAATGTCATAAAACATATTAAAGAAAATCTGTAGTGCTTAGAGAGTGATTCATGGCAAATATGCTGAAGAATTAGTTTAGTATTGTTATTCAACAGCTAATTTTATAAATTCCCCACACAAGCAGAAGACAAATATCTGCTTAGACTGGTGAGACTGGTCAGGGCCAAGGTATTTATGAGACGGATAGAAAAACATGGACACTTCTGCTGCTGCTTCAGTTGCAGCTGGGCCCAAAAGTCAGGGATAAGATATAGTGGGGAAAGTCTGAACCCAGAGATATTCATGAGAGATGCATGGTATTTATCTGACTTTCAGAAGCACCATGGAAACACCTGACTGTTGAACTGTTTTCTCAGAGCTACTGAGAAGTCTGTTATTATTGTTGAGGCAACTGTTATAGAGAAAAGGTAAATTCTCAAAGATGTGTTTTAGGAGTGTGGATCTCAGATATTTCATATTTCTGAAGCTCCAGTAATATACAACAGGTTTTTTTAAAAGACACTCCAAAATTTTCAAACAACTTGGAGATTCACATATTCTGTAATATATTTGTTGTACAGTTACACTGACTACTGGGATTTCTTTTAAAAAAGGTTCAGGATGTCTTATTTCAGTGACTTTCTCTCTGTTTTATCATTTGCTTTGTTTTATTTTACTGACTGTCTCTTTTTTTCCTTTTTATTTTTGGTCATATTTTTCATGTTCTTATTTCTACATTTAGTGTCTACTATTCTTGCTGTCTTAGTATCCTGATATTTTAGGTTTTGGTTTATCATCTGGTTCTGGTTAGTTCTGTATTTTCAGCCATTTTTCAGTCCCCAGCATCCCTTTATTTTGTTGCTCATCATCTGGCCTTGTCTTTTTCATCAGCAATTTCTTCCTTTCTTTTGTGGTGCCATTTTATAACGAGCTTACAAATTTAGCCTCATGGATGATATCCCTCAAGATTTGCCCAGTTAAGGATTATATTTAGTTGCAACCATGTCAGATGGATGCCAGTGGGATGGCAGAGGGAGGGATTTCTCCCAGATGTACATCAGGACCAGGATGGACAGGGCTTTGAACAAACTGGTCTAGCAGGAGGTGTCCCTGCTCCTGGCAGGGCTGTTGGAAGTAGGTGATCCTTAAGGTCCCTTACATCCCAAACCATTCAATGATTCTACGATTCTATGATTTGCAAAAGCCCTGACTGACCTGATAAAGAAGTCTGGGAAAAGACTGAGTCAGGCACAAACAAAGTAATGTTGTGGTTTTTTCATGTTCAATCATGAACAGGATTGAACTGGTGAAGCAATTACTTTTTCTCTCTAGACAGAAAAAAGCACAGTTGTTTCTTAGGCTGGAGGTGGCAGCTCTGCTGTGAAGTGATGCAGGTCATGCTACTGGCTGCTGCTGCCAACTTGACACTCCCAAGAAAAATGCAAGCTCTTCAGGCTAAGGCAGCAAAGCAGAATGAGCCCTTAGACTCTTGGGGAAATGGTAATATTGGGCTGTTAAACTAAGAGCTATAAACGATGTAGAGGATTGTTACTAAAGCAACTTTATTTCCCCCTGAAAACTTAAGTTCCTTCCTTGGCAATCTTTCCATACAGGAACCTTCTCTGAAGCATAACCTTGGCCCATGTGCACAGGATTTCCTGAATATGACACAATAGTTGCCAACTTAGGCCAAATGGTATCTGTAAGTGTTTCTTAAAATCGAAAGAGAAAAAACCCTTGTAACAGTATTTGAATAGTAAAGTAAAAAGCAGACATTTATTTGGAAGTTTCCAGGTGTCCCAGTGGTGATGGGCACACCTGGCTGGAATTCTACAATTTTTATAAGGTTAATTAATTAGGATATCTAGTGGTTACCTCCAAAGGAGATTCAGGTGCTGCAGTAACTCAGCCCTGGGTCAATCCCTTGGAGTTAGTCCAAGGGCTTCTTTGCCCCACTTCTTGTTATGACCTCTCAGATTCTGGTTGGAAAACAAAATGTTCTTCTTGTAGGCCCTCTTCCTCACAATAAAACTAAACAATATTTCAGTAATGTATTACAAGGTTAGCTTATTGTTCTAATGTCTAGGGGAAAAGGGTAGGAAAAGTACTGGAGCTACAGCCATGCATTAGCAATCTAAAAATATATGAAAAATATATAAAAAGCTTAGGGGTCATAAGCTTCTTGCTTCAATGAGAATTCCACCTACAAGAAGTGCAAATAAGTGGTTAATGCAAGTTGCTCCATTGGTACATTCATTAATCTGTCCAACTTCCACAGCTTTATTAAAGTTTTGTCATGCCCATTAACCAGAGAACAGTCTTCTGTTAATTTCACCTTAAGTTTTATATGTATTTGTGAGTTACATGAGGTGATTTTAATTTCAAGTTTGCAAAGCAAAATTGTAAAACTTCGTTTTCTATAGTGCCTTTCTTTTCATTTGTTTACATTACTTGTGACTTACTATGCTTTTGCCACAGCTCCAACCTAGGAAGGAAAAGCGCAGTGTTTACTGGTTTACTTCAGGAGTGTAATCTGGTAATTAACTATTACAATTTGCAGTCTTTATATTGCTTAGAAAAATAAGAATTAACATAGATTCTTATTATAAACCCCCTGTTGTTCATTACCAATGTGGTTTTCAGACAGGTTACAAGAAAGTTTTCTTGCTATGGTAAAAGTCCTGGCAAGGACAAGTTGTGTACATTTGTAGCACAGAAAACAAGGTTTTTATCAAAATTTCCCTGAAGAATAGTTTAATCAATGTCCTTGATACTTTTCAGGGAAAACAATGGTATTCACTGTCACATTAGGAAAAAAGAAAGGAATAAACATAAAAGTGGCTCTTTGTACACCCCTTCCACTTGATATCTTTCCGGATCACTTTACAACTTTCCATTTTTCCATCTCTTCAGCTGCTTATTTATATGCTGTAGGGACACCCACAGTCCTGATGCTTCACTAGATAATGACTGTCTGTACCTATGCTGCCAGCCTTTGGTGTCTGGGAACAAGCAGCATTAGAGATTAGAGCTATGGAGGAACAAGAGCTTCCATCCTGTTGAATAGTTTCACACTTCAAAATGTACTGACACTCCAAAGAGGAAGAAATGAGGGATATGTGAAATTTTATATTTAAGAAATATTTTAAGAACTTCTTTTGGTTACTTAGGAAAACAACAAACTCCTCTTCCTTCAAGCAACCCATGTGTGGTTACTAAAATATTTTGCAGTATTTATGTAGAGTACTTGTCTTTTATGGAGAGAATGAGCTAATTCTCTCACTTGGAACGTGTGAACAATATGCTGGAGGAGAGTCAATGCTGCAGAAGAAGTATAACAGATTTTCACCCTAGAAAACAGGCTGCAGAAAAGTAGTCCATTTTTATAAAACTTCTTGCTTAAAATTGAATTTCTGACATCCATTCTAAGAGAAAAAATATTGACCTATCACAACATGGTTCCTTCCCTGAATGAGAGATGAAAGCCATGGCTACATATGCTGGCAATTACCCTTCCAGCATTCTGTAAGTTATCTGTGAAATGCAAATATTTTTCCTGAGAAGTCTTTACTATATGAAGAACCTTGTAAACACCTCTCTAAGCAGAATATACTTTTTCAAGGATTTTTTTTTTTTGTTATTTAGGTAGTAAGATAAATCATGACTGGTTATATCGCAAAATCTGCAATGGTATCTGCCCAATGTAATAACTATGTTTTTATAGTTAATTCATGAGATAGGTAAAAATTATTTATTCACCCATCAAGGTTCATTTTCCATACAGTGCTACAGTGTAGTAGAGGTATCCTTATTTTATATTTTCTAACCTGTGTTTTGACTCCTGGAATACTGATGAAATAATTAAATAAAATTTGCTGAATGCAATGGATAATTTGGAAAGCTTGGAAATGCATTATCATCCTTTTTAAAAGCTGGGATTTCATTATATATTTGAACATAATATATTTGTTTAGAAGAGTGATTCTCAGGCTTCTTGAAAATCTATCATACTCTTTTGGGCTAATTAATCCCTGTCGTATTTACAGTATCTAATTTTTGTCATCCTAGAAAGGAAAGAAATGGCATAAATTTTACTTATGGAAAAGTGGAGTAAAAAATAAAATCTGAATTGTAGTTTGAAACTTTTTCCAGCTAGCTGCAGTAGGTTTTTGGTTGGACATTTAATACACAAAAAATATACTTATTTATTGTTGTTTGGATGTTAGAGTAATTTGTTGTGGAACTACATTAAAAATTAGGGATACATCTGTACCTTCTGCAGTCATAATCTAGTTTAGCATTGAGACCTAAAGTATTCAAAGTTAATGTTTGGTCATGAACACGCTAAGGCTAAGCTTAGGGTCTTATCTTGAAGCAGATTGTCAACAACATCTAAGTTTGCAAGTTTAATCTTAGTCTGGGTACTATCAGACCCTGTGCAGACACAAGTGCTATATTAACAGAATCAGACATCAGGGGAACAGTGTCAATTTATTCACATTTGGAAGTCCACCAGGATCTAAAATATATTGGTTTCTTAAAAATATATATTGACTCACCATCTTTAAGACTTTCCAAAAAAGTCAAGTTGCATCTTACTTAAAAAACTTAAATTACCTTAAATTGTTGTTTTCAAGAACTTCCTTCCTCCCTTTTCATCTTCACATTTGAAAAAATGTTGAATGTTGGATTGTGTTCTTAAGATTCTTTTGTTTTTTTTCTTAAATAATATTTTAAATAAAATTGCTCAATACTTGGAAGATTTTAACCCTTTGCTTAATGTAATGGGAACTATTTTTTTTTCCAGGTCTCAACGGTCCCAGAGTTTGGCCGCATAGTAATTTATACTACCAGTCTTCGTGTGGTGAGAACCACTTTTGAAAGGTGTGAACTGGTCAGAAAGATATTTCAAAATCACAGAGTTAAGTTCGAAGAAAAAAACATTGCTCTGAACAGTGATTATGGAAAAGAACTAGATGAAAGATGCAGAACTGTCTGCGAAGTTCCCTCACTCCCTGTTGTATTTATTGATGGCCATTATCTTGGGGTAAGTAAAGCATGAACCTATGTTTTATTCTGCAGTTGGGAAGAGCATATGAAAATCTTGATGAATGAAAAGCAGGATTTTTAGAGAATTCACTGCAATGCTGCAGTGATGGTAAGCTAAGACAGAAATCCTTCTGTAGTATGCACTGCACAGATCCTCACTAATAAGTTTGATCTGAAGATGCAAAAGATAACCAAGGAGAAGCTACCAGAAGAAGAGTAAGAGGCAATAATACATCTACGATATCATCTTTTACTTTAAAGATATCTTATTTTGTAATTGAAACCATGAAAATCTGGGAAAAATGATTTTTTTTTCCTTATGAGAACCTGTATGTATGATTGACACAGGAAGATGAACACACATAGCATAAACCTGTCATTTAGTAAATCTGTGTTGAATAAGAGACTAATACTTTGGGGTGTCAGACTTCAAATATACATTGAATTTTAGATTATGTAGTCTGTATCAGGATCTGTAATCAACTGAATTTATTTCAGATACAAAATTGGTTAATACTTACTTTTTAAAAAGCCTAGCTGTAGAAGAGAGAAGAGCCCAACTCTGCCCTATTTTAAGACATAAACTCCAAATGGAAAACTAAAATCCCAATTTGTTCACAGTATTCTAGGTCTAGAAGCCTACTGACATTCCAAGTCACCTTTTCATTGAACCTGTACTTTTGAAATGTATTTCTCATAGACATAAAAAAAAAATTCTGGAAAGTGGAGCAAAGAAAACAGTTTGAAAACTCAGAAAACGATTTTTCTTGAGTGGTGAAAAGCTAGCAATTAGAACCAACTGTGAGACTGTGATTTGTGAGGCAAACTATATTTAAGCACCATGAGGTTACTGTGTTTGCATCACTTAAAGCTTTCATTTTCACAAAACATTTAAGTAAAGAAACACAGTGTAACCAACAACCAGGGATCATAAATATTGGGCCTATATGAACACTTTCTCCTCTTTTCCCCCATCCCTTCCAGGGCTTTCCATGTGATCTGCATGAGTTAGGCTTCGCTGAGCATTTTAACAAATGCATTTCCTGTCCTAGGCCTTGCCAGACCACTAGAGCAGCTGTAAAACCACCTGTACCCAGAATAATAGTAAACAGTGATTTTTACTTCATTGTAGAATATGCTTTTATCAAAACTCTGATTTGGAAAGTTCTCCAGCCAGCCAGGAGTAGAAGTGCTGCATTCAAGAGTAGTTTAAAATTCAACAGGATTCAGATGAAGATTCACTCATCTAATTATTATATTATGTAAGTAGTGAGTTATGATTGACTCCAAGAAAATCTCAGTCCACCTATGTACAATTTGTCAAAAGAATTCAGATAAGATACTGGAATGGATTAAATAAATTATTTGCTTAATGTAGGAAATGCCTGGATACAATCATTTTGGTATGATGGATGGCCCATTTATTCACTGCCAGTTGGGTTTTTGTTTGTTTGTTTTTAAAGATTGTGAGAAACTTGTTTTCTAAAAGAGGAGTAACAGTGTAAAAACCAATAAAGTCTCATTAAAACTCTCTAAGTACTGTATGAGATTCTTTGGAGAGGTATAGAAAAGAAGGTAAGTGAATTAGGAAGATAGCTTTCTATGGAAGAGACAAATCTACCTCCTACAGGTAAAGAAAACTGAAATAATTTAGTGTTCTGATCGAGTGACATTTATTGCAGCAAGGCAACTACACTTACATTGTTTAGCACAAGAAAAATAAAAGCATTTGGCTGCTAAAGACCAGGAAAACCCCCAGATATGGGGTTTGTTTTCCTGCTTCTTTTACTTTCTCTTTTTTTTAATTTTTTTTTCTTAACTTGATGAGGCACACTGTAGTTAGCTGGAACAAACTTTAGTTTAATGAGAGAATTAAAGTTATTCCATGTGAGAGTGTTATTGTTAGTGGAAAAGCAGCTTTGCAGGCAGGGAACTGTGCATGAGACAGCTCCTCTGCTCTCAGAGAGCTGATGGCAGCGTGTGCATCCCCCTCCTCCTGCACAAGGTCTGTGCCCTGCACATCTCCATTATCATCTTGGGGGGCTCTGCTGCTTGCTGCAACACCCCTCTGGTGTGCTTCAGCTGAGGTGAATGTGCTCTAGTGTGGTGAGAAAGCCAAGTTCAATGTGAGCAGGGCTAACTCGGGCAGCTCTGTGGCTGCCAACAGAGCACCTGTGGCTGGCAGGATGCTGGGGAAGGAGAGCCCAGGATAAGCCTCTCACTGGCCCTGGCAAGGGACCTGTGTGCACTTGTTCTGTTTGGTAAATGTGGCAAGTCCCACTATTTCATGACATCTCTTTCTCTGTCTTAATATGTCTCCACAAGGGAATTTGAAATTCATTTATTTAGAGAAGTGAGGAGGGGTGCATGTTGAGAAGGTCTGGCAATGAAATATTCTCCCCACTCCCAGCTCTGTCAATTCTCCTTCAGAAGACAGTGCATCGTGACTCCAAAGGCAGTATGTTGGCTGGAACCTGTGCTAGGCTTGTGTTTCGTTAAAATGCTATTGAGGACTAATTAAGAATTTGGTCTCATTGGTAACAGTAGATATTTCTATAATGCTTTTTATAATAATTAACTTCTGAGATGCAAATGAAACACAGAAATCCCAAAGCCTGGTGTGTCAGTAAATAAAGCATGCAATATTTTCCTCTGTTTTTTGTCCTTTTTTTTTCCTTTTTTTTCATTTTGAATATTTATTTCCTGAAAAATCCCTCCCTGAAGGAGATTACATGTAGCAGTACAAAGGAGAATCTATATTGAGCTATGCAGCTTTCAATGAGTCATAAGGAGAAAAAAACCCCAACCCTGAAATAAAATATGAACAGTTTTGAAAGGTGAAAAATTATTCTTAATGAGATAAAAGTAACAAAAGCACCAAAACCCAGCATATGTGCATCTGATAGAGTATATTGTACCCAAGCTATTCAGAAGCATGGACAAAGTTGTTTGAGCACTGCAAGCTGTGGGAATAAATACTCACAGTGCTGTGGAATTTATCATTACCTGCACAGGGACAATGAAACAGATCTGCGACTTGGGCAGAAGCAATAAAAAAAATCATATTTAGCCCTATCAAGGAAGGTACTGCATGCTGCAGTACAGCAGGGTTTTTAATCTTCTCATTTTTTTCAGGACTGAACCATTGTATTTCTTGACACACACTGTCTACATACCAGTTTGTCAGGAAATTGCTGTTTCTTTCTGCTGCAGGCTTTTTACTGGATGATCTAATCCCTTCTTTTCACCTGAGGTTGTCTCCATCTGAAATGGAATTATGCCATCTGCTGGGATACCAATGCAGAATAAAAAATTACATCCAAAAAACAGCCACAGAAAAAAAATAATGGAACATTCATTTACTCTTATAAATGCATTCAGAAATATTAAAGGTTTATGCTATGCAAAGACCCACTCTCCTGGAAAAGGGATGCAAATAAAACAGGCAAATAAGTCATTCTTTGTAAATATGTTAACTCACAGCATAATATTTTTAAAATACCTGTATTTTCTTTTTCTACTTGAAATATATGATTGAATTCCAGCATTAACTTGCCATACAAACCTCTTTGATTTTTTTCAGATATGTGAATTTAAGACTGTTTTTTCTGAAGAAAGTATCTCCTGTTCAGTTTTCCCAGCTATAATGAATCCAAAACAGCATGAGATTTATAGCAAGATTATTTTATTTGACAATTGGTTATGATACTTTCCAAAGAATAATGAAGCTGTTTTTTGCACCTGACTTTTAGAAAACACATGTGTAAAATATTTTTTTGTGAATCAGGAATTAACAGTTTCCTTTTAGCTGATTTCCAGTGGCCATATATATTTAGCTGTTCTCTGTGTTTTGTTAAATACATTCTTCTTGTATTCATTTGATAGAAGGATATGAATGGCTCTGTGACAGTAAAGCTATTATTTCATTATTGCATTTGGTCACCTATCCTTTTCCCACTTGTTTCCTCCATTTTGCAGTTTTACATGCCAGGAAACGCAGGGTTCAATTGCTTTTTACACATCAACCTTTCCCATTCTTTGCATAACAAATCCAGAATTTCTGGTGCTGGTACTACACTGCAGTGCCAATTTTCTCAGTTTATGGGCAGCTTTCCAGGCAGTTATTTGTACCCTCTGTGCATGTGCTGCCAAGGGGCCCCTGGCTGTGAGAGGAGTGCTGCTGCAGGCTCCAGGGAGTGTGAGCTGTGGGTAAAGGCAGGGCATACACAGCCCAGCTCCTTGCTGTGTCACACTGGACAGCATGAGCCACTGATGGTGGAGTGTGTGAGTGCATTTGTGCTGCCTTAACAAGAGGCCTTGCCTATGTGCTTAGCAAAATAGGAAACAGGGCATGCAATTTGTCTGCACTGCAATTGTGTCCACAAGAGGGATGTTGCAGGGCCTGGATGATTTTTCTCAGTATATAAGGAATGATGAAGAAGAGAGGCTGCTTCCCAAAACCTGCAGGTGTTCTAGTAAAGCCAAATGCAGAGCCATATATCTGTGTTCATTCCTTGATGAAGAATTATATTGTGGAGATGGTAATGGTTTATATCCAAGATAGGTAGCAACAGACAGGTTTATAGCCAAGACAGAGTTGGGGCAGGGGAAAGCTTAGTGGACCTTGTCCTAATTCTACAGTTAACGGGAATTATATATGGGAATTTATTATTTGAAATATGGTGTTAATTTCTGGATATTCTCAAGGGGTAATTGGGAAAATAATTTTATTAATTAAAAGGGTCTGGAAAAAATGTTGAGTGATTTAGCCAATTTTGTGGCATTTCCTTGCCAATGGAATATCTGACTACAACCCCTGGACTCCTCCAGCATGGTAGAGATTCAGAAAATTTAGTAGACAAAGGATTCACAGGCTTCTGCTTTGAAATTTTAAAAAATGGGAAAAAAACCTGAAAACTCACTTCTTACTGAAGATTATGCCCATTGTCCCTCATACTCCTTATGTTACTCTCTGGAGGGGCAGACTATTTAAGGCTTCATTATCTTTCTGAGTAATTGTGGACTGAGCACAACCTAGGAAGAAAAAGAAAGGCATCACTTTCAGATCAGAAAGCAGCTATTGGCCTTACTTAACAGCTGCTTTAATTACTCTATTAATTATGGACTCTGTGTTAAGACTCAAAGATCCTGAAGGAAGGTTAATTTCTTCGGACTTTTATTTATATTTTACTTGGGGCAGCCATTAATCAGAGAAGACAGAGTAGAAAACTTAAAAACTTTTATAGCCATTCTGATGTTTGGGTTTTAATTTAAAAAACATAGATTTCTACTTTGAGAGGAACACAGCTACTGACTGAATGTCATCAAAAATATAAATCCTTTAAAATATAAATCTATAATGGGAAACCTGTCAAATTTTAATTGCTGTGCTGTAAAAGCCAATTAGCATTTTCATACATCATCACAGTATCATGGGGCAGAAATCACAGAAGCTTTTCCCTGTGGCAGCAGAGAAGAGACCTTTTCCTAAAAGGGGCAAATTGAGGCTTGCTTATCTTAAGAAATTTGGAGTGCTGCAATCTCCTCATCAATAAATTTGCAAATCCTTAATGTTTATACTTCAGATGAGCAGCACAAGCTCTGTCTTAAGCTGCTGCAGTGTGTTCAGACCCCAAGCTAATACTCCAGGGCTGCCTTGGCCAGTCCTCACTGCTGTGCCAATCACTCCCATTGCCTGCTCCTCTGTGTGAAAGCAGAGAAAGATGAGAGGACAGGTGTGAGAGGGCCAGCAGACTGCTAAAAGCTGCTCTGCTGGGGACACAGGCAGCCTAATGCATGTGCTGGAGCTGCTGCACTCTGTGCCCATGATCTGTAATGGATTTCACTAGAGGAGACAGCACAATAAGGCTAGCTCATCCATCCCCTATCATATTCTGTGATTAATTAACCACAAATAATTACCTTGTGTGATACTTCTTCTTTTAAATATCTCTTTGAAAGTATAACACTGTAAGAGTAGTGTCCACTGGAGAAGTGGCTTTCCATATCCACTAAAATATTAACATTTTTCTTTTTAACTAAAATAGAAATCATCAAACACAGTCAAAAGTGCTGCTGTTTTGTACAAACCAAGAGCAAAAAGACTTTCTACAGGGAAAATAACCTTAGTAGGGTATCATTCGTTGGCTTTTGGGCTACACACTTGTAGCCTCAGTAGTCCCCAGCAAGGTTCTGTGTATGGTAGGACACTTAGGGGTATGTTAGAGGCACACATGTATCCCCTGTGCCCACCAGCAGCTTTTCCTGTACCTTCCAGAAACTGGGAGAGATGCTGGTGAGGAGCTGGGGCTGGCTTTGGGCAGCTCAAACTAATGGCACATCTGAGATGTGTGCCAGCATCCCACTGCACCTCAGCCCTGTGCCAGTGTCCCACCACACCTTCTAGTTAATGCTGGAAGCAAAATCAAAGACAGCATTTAACAATCTGGGTATGCAGGGACCAGCAAACTGGGGCAGCCCAGCACCATGAACTCACCATGTGGTGAAGATGTGGCCCATTGCCTTTGGCAGCAAGTAAGCCCTGTGTATCTGTACCTCAGTTTCCTCACCTTTTTGTGGTTTCTGGTTAAAAGTGTTTGCAAGCACTTCACAGTATTTAGTATTCAAAGAAATTCGTTCCCTAAGTGAAGTATAGACATTCAAATGTGGTGCTCTAATTAGAAGAGAAGGGAACAAAAAGTTCCATATGCTCCCTGACACTTTAATTTTGTCTGCAGGTCTCTTAGCATTTACTTTCAGGAGCAAAAAAATCCCCAACACCTCAGTAGAGCTTTGGTTCAGGACACAGAAACCCTAAGAGGCCTAATATAGTCAGACTAAGTTATTACTTACTGTTGTGTCTGACTTTATTGTTGTTAGAGTATTTTCGTTACTCTTTTTCTCCTTGTGTTATACATTAGGCACATTATGTCTTAATTCAGTGCTCAGATGCCAGAATATTTGAAATACAATCTCCTCATTTTACTGCATTTTCTTTTTGTATATTTATAAAATTGTAATTTTTTGACATGATAACTAGAAACATTTCTTATTCTGTATACCCTGTAAGAGAAAGGGAACACAATCAGAATTTCCAAGCTGTGTCACCTTTTACAGAAAAGGCAATGTGATACATCACCTGCTAACGAACTTTAGGCATTGCTATCAGACCTGTGATTAGATTCTCCTCTCCTTCTAGCTTTACTAAGGTTGACCTAATTGCAATATAACTAATGTGAGTCAAATTTGTCCTCAGCCTGTTTAAAATTTCAAGACCAAATCTTCTAATCATCTCTGCTTTTTTTTCATGATAACATGGCTGACATTTTTCATCTTCTTTTTCCTAATAGGGTGCTGAGAAAATTTTACTAATGAATGAATCTGGGGAACTGCAGGATCTATTAACCAAAATTGAGGTAATTGTATTTCTGCAAATAAATATAGGGAATATACATTTACTACCTGCAATCGAGTAGATTTTCTTTTTTATAATTTCCTTTTCTTCTACTATAAACTGATGATCCCAAATGCTTTTTTTTTTGTTTTACTCTTTTTTAGAGCCTCTTTTTGGGCGGAGGCCCTAAAATGTTATTGCCTGGCCTAATGTGTGTCCTAATCTTGGGACAAAAATTACATGTATAAGACAAACAATGTCAGACTACAAGAAACTGATGACTGCACACTGAATACACCCACTGCTAATCTGGCTTTTGGTGTTTTTTTGGTGTATTTGGTTGGTTTGATTTTTTTCTTTCCCTCATTTATTTTTTTCCTCAAAAATGGGTTTACTACAATTGCAAGGGGCACTCTGTTTTCTTCATTGCTAGAGATGCAGAAAGTGGTTCCACAAACTGTCATCTGTTCAAGGAGGAAATGGCTATTGTTCAAGAAACTGAGCTAAAGCAATTTTGCTTTGTTTTCGGAACTTTTGCTAGTTCCCTTAACTACATCTAAAGGTATCTGTATATTTACAAGCCTAACAAGCAATAATGAATGTAAAGATTAAAAATATTCTCTTAAAATTTTGAGATTATTTGCAATAATGTTCAATGAAATAAACAATCATCAAAAATTATGAAAGATGGGAGCACACACCTGAGATAAAAAGAACATTAATTTTACATAAAACATAATATATAATAATT
>VZTT01043335.1:7539-32462 GCA_013400855.1 Buphagus erythrorhynchus | reverse complement strand
ATTCTGTGATTCTGTGATATTCTCTCTTGCATCCAATTATGCTACACAGTAGAAGTACACACAAAGAACTTCAAACTAAATTGTATAGTATATTTGCAGGGAAAAAAACTGCACAAATTGAAGACAGTTCAGTCTTCCCAAAATAAGAACTGATACAGACTTACAGAAAATTTTATTTATTCCCAAGCTTCCATGTCAATTCAGCCATTTATTTGTTATTTTACCTTAGACAAGCACACAACTTCAGGTTTCCTACATGTAAAACAGCTCAAAAAATAAGTGTCTGTTTCCAAAGGCCATTGTGACAAGCAGCTACCCAGAGCTTAAATGAGATATCCAGGTAGAGTATGATACCGATGGGTGGAGGTAAGTCCTTCCTTGCATACAGACTGCCCTGTCAAAGCTAAAATAGTACAAGCACTTTAGAAGTTAAAAACTCTAGAAAAACTGTGCCATTTTTAGTTTAAAATAGGCACTTGCTCCTACAAAGTGCTACAGTACTAAAACCACCAGGGTGGTGAGGGGGAACAGGGTGTGGATTTTAAATACACATATTCTGATTTTAATACTTATATCAGCATTAGGTTTTAGAAAACATCTGCCAAAATATTTTCTAACAAAATTGTCTTAATATGATAGCACAGCTGTGCACACAAGTGCAAATCCGTATGTTTTCAAAGGCAGCCGTTTGTTTGTTCAGTATTTCTCATTTTTCAGGATTACCTTCCAGCTCCTGTCCAACGTTTGGGTTTCAGTTACCTATTGGAGTAGACTCATGACACAAACAAAACAGATCTGCTGATAATGAGGGAAGCACAACCACACCCAGCTTCATTACAGCAGCTCTGAGATGCTTCCCATGAAACATTCACAGTTTATTTCCCTCTCCCCACTCCTGCTCTGGGACACCCTGAATGTATCACATCAACATTTGATTAGCTGGAGTCCTCCAAAGCATCTTCATCAACTGGGCTTGCATACACAAACATGACTGTGAGCTCTGTGTGTTTGGGTTTTCCTTGTGAGAAATACATACCTTTACATACACACACACTTACTCTATAGATTAAAAAAAGAAAGAAAAAGTGCAAATTATCCTACAGTTGGACTCATCAGCATTTCAGTTTTACTAATAAAGCTGAAATTATCAAAATATTCCTTTACATAAGGATGTATCCAAGTCTTCTTGAGTTTTGAAAGCTCAGATTAATTAACAAGAAGATTAAGCTCACCATATTTTAGTCAGTTCTATCCATTACAGGAGGAAAGTATTTTAAACTGCAGCATGAATAGAAAGATTTTTCTGACTAATTTATCTTTGTCCTAGGACTGTGGGTGGCAATCAATGAAGCCCATTTGTCTTCTTGTTCCACTGTGCCTCATGGTTTGCTTACATCTTGAACAAAGTTTCTGCAAAGCTCACCAGAATATTCAAAGACATTACTAACTCCAGCTCTGCTCCCAGGCTTTTGACCAAAATCACAGTGCTCATATTATACTGCCACAACTGGTAACAGACAGAGCTAAAATCTGGTCCTTTTGTGACACTGCTGTTTGTTCTACAGCCCCAGCTCCTGAATCCCAGTAGTTAGGTGACATATTCGACATGAACCATTTTTTTCACAGAAGGCAAGTTATCAACCTTCAAGATAACAGAGAAGTGGCTGAAAACTCAAACACATGGGAACAAACAAATCTATGCATAGAAGTGCATGTCTGTAATAAAAATCTACATTTAAAGACTGAATTCAGGTTAACAACTCTGTAATAACACCAATGCCATCGACCTACAAATTAGGAATGTTTGGTTCTTTGATACTGGCAAAGGAATGCAATGACTAATCTAGAACACTGTATTCCTACAAGTAAAGCAGTAACTCTTCAAAATACCCATTAAGTACTGCAGCATTTTGCAATATTTTGTTTGTAATATTTTATCCAGGGTTGGGGGTTAGGTCTTTGGGGGTCTTACTTCTGAAACCAAATCTTATCATTGACAGCCAATGTACAATTTTTTCCAGTGAGTCTATAATATGAGACTATTATTCTGCAATAACACAGACTGCAAGGTTTTGCTTTATCTGACCTAAAGAGGAGGTGATTTTACTCATCTGTTTGAGATACACAGCATAGTTTGGACAACAGTACTTCATGTCCTAATATTTATCACATTCTAGGAACAAATGCAATCTCTAAAATTTTATCTAGTTTCTTAGCTGTGCCTCATGGATCACCTCCAGTCTTTAAACTTAGAGGAAGTGTTATTTCCTTTTTACAGATGAAACACTGAGGCACATAAATTATGGAAGAAATCCATAAGAAAATGTAGACATCGAGTGTGATCATTTGATGTGTCTGTATCCAATCTTTAAGTAATTCAATACTTGTTCTGTTGCCAGGTAATCCTAGAATACCCTGGATTCAAAACTCCCTGCCCAATTCAAGGTTATCAGATATGTGCTGCTTAAAGCTTGGAAATATTCTACAGCAAGCTTGTTTTTAAATACCACTAGCATGAACAGAGTAGATATTTTGCCATCAGAGATGGTAGCAGCCCATTTTCATCCTTAGCTAAGAAATATAAAAATACTGATTCAAACAGATCCTAGAATGCATTTTTTACAGATGAGTAATATAAGCTTTAAATTTTGGAAGATATTGTGTCATGGAATTAATTTTTTTTAATGCTCTTGTATTAACAGAGTTTAAGATGTTTTGCCCTGGAATATTCTATAGCTGGTGGCTAAATTATTTTTAGCAGTCTAAAAAATTGAGGTTTTTCTCTCTGGAGCAAACTTCAAAGATAAATGCAGGTCTTGCACCTTGGGAATAAACACTAAGTAACAAACTGTGTTGAGTTTAGTTCCAACATTTCTCAATAAGGTCTTGGCCCTCATGGAGCACTGAAATCAATGCAATGCTTTGTCCACTCATTAGGTTATTAAAATTTAGAGGACAACCTATAAAACTGATTTGAAAATTCCCACTGCTCACTCACCTCACATTAAAACACCTTTGCTTATAGTTTACTGGTTTTCTTTTAGCTACTGTTATCAGCTGTAATTCACTGGAGTGCTCATGTTTTCAGGTATCATCATCATCATCATTTCTCCTTACATGAACTTTGTAGCATGTTTTCCAAGTCTAGACTATACAGTTAATAACAAATTTCATAGACACTGACAGATAATTATTCTTCAGTACTGCAGGAGTTTTTCAATGCATTTTTGTTGTCTATGTAATAATGTTTCAAAATAAGGTCCTTTTTCACCAGCATTTGTTAGGATGTGTAGGAATACCCCAAGGGTAATCCTGTAATATCTCATATTTACCTCCTACTTTTTCTGCCTACATTTTGATACAATTAAATCAATTTCTAGTGCAGTGTGATAGACTGAGTTCTCAAAAACTACTCATGCTCATTTTAAAAAGATGACATGAACTATGGTAATGCCTTCCAAAATACGATCATCATGCCTTCCCCTTGATTAAACACAGCGAGAAACACAGTGAGAGGCTATTTATTTCCCAAATTAAATTTAAAACATACTAAGTATTAAATGCTATAACCTGTACAGCTATTTATGTATCATTTATGGATAGACTTAAGCATGCATTCATATAACTGAGCTTTTTACACACCCATAGCAACAGCAACCAGCCTTTGATGCTGTCTGAAGGGCTGGCAGGGTCATCAACCATCTGTTCCCACACTTCTCTGCCTAAGTATCAAACGGCTTAGCCTGCAAACAAACCAGGCTCCAGAATCCACAAGCCCTGCAAACAAACTTGTACTCAGATTCGTTCCTATGGACAGTCTCAGATTTACAGAGGAAGGGACACTGTACATTGTTAATTATTTCCTCCTTTGGGAGAAGAGGGGTGTTTTTGAAAGGGCACAGCTCCATCCCAAACCCAAATGTGTTTGTAGCCCCATAATTATCTATCACTCCAGCCAGGGGAGGATGTGTTCAGTTCAGACTGGTTTGAGAAAAGCAGGGTCTCAATACTGAGGATGCAGCAACTCCAAGAGGATTTGGAGGTAGAAAATCATGGTCTGAGCTGCCAGCAGAGTGCTAAGCTGAGAAGCACTGGTTACAGCTGCACAGCAGGACCCCAGGCAGCAAGGGAGAAGCTACTCTGCATTTACATTCCATGAGCAGGACCATTACCAAAATCATCTAGTTCTGGCACTCACAGCTCAAGAACACTGATAAAATAGGGGAGGCTGTAAAGCAAGAGAGCAATCANGGAACTTTCCATTCTCAATGAGGAAAAGGTGACCACATTTCCACCTACACAGAAACCTCTCCTACTAAAAGTTTTACAATGAAGACCTGGCTCAAAACATGAAAAAACAGGGTACTTAAAGAGATAAAAAATAAGGTAGATTAGATTTGTGTATTAGCAATTCCTGCATTTGATTTTCTGGTTGTAGAACTCAGTGATGATAACTAACCAACAAAAGGAGTCTAAAAGTCTATAAGGGGCTTTGAGTCTGTGGACGTGTTATCAGAAATGTACAGATGCTTTCTAAAGCATGTGTGCAACTCATACAGGAAATAATTCAGAATTATCCTACAGCCTGCAAATGGCAAGAGGTAATAAGTAATCAGAGTTCATTTCAGGTCTTCTCTATAAAACTCTTAAAAACCACTGAAATGGTTACTGATTAAATTGGTAGTGTTAGGACAGTGGCTGGAATCTGTGATTTTAAGGATCTTTTCCAACCTAAAAGATTTCATGTAGCTAGTAATAAGCAGGAAGAAAAACACATTACAATAAAATTAATTTTTTAAGTTCGCAGAAAGACTGCTTTCAAAAAGCACTTTTCAGTGCAGATTGCTTAGCTTAGGAGGCATTTAATATGATTTTATGGCTCATGTTTCTACATTCAAAACAAGATTTACAAAAGAAATTTGTTCTTTAGAAATTCAAAGTATCTTTATAATAAAAGCTATAATTGTATTTTAAAATTTTAATACAGACAGAGAATAAATCACATTAAAATAGTTTTTCAGAGCACTATAACTAAAATAACTTAAATAAAGACCACATTTGATAAGACTAAAATGATAATCACTGATGCTTTTCCAGAAGTTTAATTTTATTACCATTCACATGCTGAGTTGTAAAAAGGCAATTTGCAGGTGCAAAATCTCACACTCAATTGCACTGATGTCAATAAGAGTAATTATTTCTTGGATTAGATACAGGCCACTCTGATGACAAAGACAGTTTTGCTACTTCCAGCATGACTCAGGGATTTCACCCTGTAAAACAGAAGTTGCACTTCAATGGTAAAGTTTTACATTAAAGTTCTGGAAAACTAAGTCTGGACAAATTCTAAAAGTAACAATTTTTTTCCCCTATCCACACCTGCTGATGCTGCCAACTCCTTTAGATCAGCAGGAGCCTTATGCAAGCGAAGTAACTTGAGGAAACTGAGCTAGCTTAAAAAAAAACTGGCTGGGAGGTGGAGAGATCTGTTCCTGTTGACACTTTTCAACTCTCAGCAGGAATATTAATGCTTACATAAGAACCAGCAAGATGTAATCAAAGAGAGGCGTGAAGGATAAAGTCACTCCCTTTCACAGCACTCTGAACTTCAACTGGCTGCAGCTAAAACTAACTTCTTAAGATCTCTTCTTACACAACGTTATCATTCATTTACAATCTGCAATTTAAGGACACACTCCTTGCATGAGTCATTCTGCAGACAGCAGAATTCAGAGTTGTAGATAGAAATAAGGATTTTGCCTGGAATAACAAAATTTGATACCCTTCAAACATTTCAGTTGTGAATGTACTTGTACTTGGAAATTGTTTTGTCCTTGAAGAATGCAGAGTCTTTTATAGGAGCTCTAGAAATTAAGGAGAGCATGCAGGAGGTAATTTAGAAGTATAATAAGAACATCTGGAGGCAAGGTTTAATAATCAAACAGATTCATTTGCTCTTACTCCCTCCCAACAACTGCCTATCTAGGACTAGGTAAAGCAGATTAACTGAAGTGTAGGTCCTCTAAGAACCTGTCCTGTTCTGCTTCATTACATGTCACACTCATGGCTATCAAATAAATAACCATAAATATCTGAAGACACAACCTAATTTTTCAAAGGCAGCATATTACAGTGGGTATTTCTAGTCATTCAGGTATTCAAAAACTTTAGAGGAAGATAAATTCCATGCACAAAGTTTTCTCAAATGCTCTTCCACAAACCAGTGCAAAGCAGAGCTAGAAAAAGGGAAACTGTTTACTACAACCTGGAGGGTTTTTTTTCTTCTAAGAAATCATTCTATGAGTAGCAAAACTAATGGAACCTGTTTTCCTGCACTGCTGCATCTCAAGACTTTGACATCTAACTACATAGGAGCTGTGACAGCAGTTTTCACTGCAGTTGGGCCATTCATAATGTTTGTGTCCCTGAATTCCCTGGAGTCTCATAACATAACTGATTTAGGCAGCCCTTCCCTCTCCCTTCTGCCCAAACTTGTATCATCATGAAAAGCGTCACTGACCAACAAATTCAAAGGCACAGAAGAGGGGAAGAAAGAAAGGCAGATTTAGACTTAAAAGCATCACTTCTTTAATAAATCCATCTAGCAAAACAAAACTGTACACTGCCCCTTAATGCTTGTGGTTTAGTTTATATCTTGGGAACTGTGCTGCTTGAAGCTCTCTGCTATAAAAACAGAACCTGCTCACTCATTGGCTTTCCTATCTTTCACCTGGCAAAATTCCTTTCTCCTCTCTTTTTATGACTAAATTTCCCTTTTTAATTTTGTTTAAAAGAAAAGTTTTGCACTATTTCAGAGTAGAGGTGAAGGGATGGAAGGGAAAAGAAAGCTTGAAATATGAAAGTAAGTCAGAAAGTCAGAGCTGCATGCAAATATCCAATCTGGACAGAGACTAAAATAATTTACCACCAGCCAGACATGAAGCCTAAGTCTTTCTAAGAAGTGACTGACATGATTGTGAATGCACTGCAGTAAGAATAGCATCATCTGCATTTTTATATGATTTACCACAGGCTTCACAATAACAAGAGGAAATTCAAAACTTGGAAAATAAGAGAAACAAAATGGCAAAACGGTGCTAGACAGTCTCTTTGCCTATTTTCCCTCCCCATCCACCCTTCTTTCATCCAGTGCAGAGTAACATTTGCAAAGCAGTTTACTTACTCAGTAGTTCTCCTACAGGGAAAAGGCAAGGTTACCATAGTATTGTCAATTAATTTTGACACCTGCTTACAAAGATTGATCAATTATTTTTTATGTCTCTCTGCTATGTTACTGTTTCACAGATTAGAGATAAATAAAACACAGCAAAAAATACTACACATCTCCCACCAAAGAATTAATGGTCTCAAGACACCCTCAGGCAGAGTATTTCTCCTCTTGCCACAGTGTTCCTGGTACTTGCAAATGCAAGTCACTGATTCCCAGAGAGCAAAAACAACCATGCCTCACTTATATGGAAAGAACAAAAGAACCTTTTATTTTTAAGTGTTTTAAGCCTACCCCGGAAAATTTGTTGTTTTCTAATACTGTAGAGACAGGTTTTACACATGTCCAATTTAGGTCATTAAAAGTTCAATTTAAATCTTGGGTAACAGGGACACACGCAGGCACTTCAAACAGCTGTGACGTGGAAACCCTGTAAATGTTTAGAGTAATACACAAGGTTCTATTAACATTTCTACAGATCGTATCTACAACCTCTGAACTGGCTGTTAATGCAGCTCTAATAGCTGAACACACTTTTCAGTCTTAGCCATTCTGAAACGATCTTCATGATAACCCTTAATGACAGAAGCAGAAGTGATGTACACCCGACACAATTTGTCAAACCACTGCAAAAGTCCAGCCGTGGCTACTTAAGGGTGAAGCACTAAGGACACTTCGCAGCCAAATGGAAACAAAACGCAAATGCTCCGCGGCAAAAAGGCAAACCATCAGTTGCCACAGGGATCGGGAAGGTCTTCAGTCAGCCAGCCTTCAGGCAGAGTAACATTCTTTTTCCAGCTCTTCAGGTGGAAATAGACGGAGCTCATCACCCATTCCACACCCATCTGCATTTTCAGGATTCAAAATACAACCGCTCCGAGCTGCTGCTTGCAGAAATGTAAGACATGTTTAACATATTTCACTCCATCCCCTACTCACAGGGCTTGAAAAAGCTTTAAATCTTAGAATGCTTATTTTCAGTGCAGAGTATACTTTGCTTCCAAGAATAAAGATTAAAGATGAGCTGTCAAAGACAGTGCTATGAAAAGTATCTTCAGTAAAAAATAGGTCTCCAACAGCTTACTCCCGTGAGAAAAATCATAATGCAAGTGTCACTGTCATTTCTAAAGCTGAAAGCATGAAAAAAGATAGAGGAGTTAATTCCGATTTCACCAAAACCCCTAGCAGCACTTCAATTAAACACTGTGTTAGCTCAGCTCAGAAGAAGAGCCTTTCCAACATTCAGACAGAACTTCCTCTAGGTGGGGATGGATTATTAACTTTCTACCAGAAGGGAAAATGTAACCACTCCGCTTCCTCACTTGACAAACACAACCAAGGTAAAGAAACCTAGATGTTTTAAAAGATAAGCAATATAATACCTGTAAGGACAGGATAACGGCCCAGTGACAACTCAGAGAATATACTCATTCACAACAAGCTTTGAAATCGAAGAAATTACCATTTGCTTTGGTCCTGGCACTATTAGGGTCTGTTATGAGTGGCACCAAGACAAAGGACACAAGTGATCTCTTTGTAGCCCGGAAATAATAGCTCTGCAGATCCACATACACAAAGAAGAGTCACCTTGGCCTCCTCTCATCATGCTCCCAAATTAAGCCCACTGTTCCACAGCAGGACAAACCCCAAACATCCAATACACACAGGCAACAAATGGCAAAGTTTAAAACCTTATTATCAAGTTCTTAGCCAAAAAAAAAGATGTATCATATTTGCCTTGTATTAGCTTTATAGCTAGATTGTAATCTTACTGCTGCAATCGCCACCAAATTTCAGTGACTTGGCTCTTTCTCTGCACTGTGTATATCACTTCAGCCAACATGTCTGACTCCAAGGACTGCTTAACTTCCCAGGCTAACAAGTTACTGGATTTACTTTTTGTTTATTTAGGAATTAGTTACCTTGTACTAAACGTTTAAAAGAGATGTAAATTATACAGCTCAATTTCAATACTCGAGAGAGAAAAACTGAATTTAAACACGATTTTAAAACAGACAGTTATTGATATTTAACCTATAAAAAGTAGTTTCCCAAAGACAGAAAGAACTTGGCTTGTCTAACAGTCTCACCAATGTACTGCTATTAGTTAGATATTAGAACATTTTCCAGCTATATATGTCAACGTACCTAATAAATGGTGCTCCTGCTTATAAGGGGTGTTTTACAGGGAATGAAATGAGATGTCCTGTCCAAGATTATACAGAGAAATAACAGCAAATAGTATTCTTCACAGGCAGTCTTTACACTGATACCAAAGGGGGCGGGAGGAAATTGACAGCCCTATAAATTAAGTCTTCTTTCCCACTCCATATAGAAAAGCAAGTGTCAGGGTATGCTTTCTTCTCACTGATCAATGACTCGGTATCAAAAGTGACTTTTAACAATGGTAAGACCTTGACTAAGTACTCGTTTCTTTGCAAAAACATGTTACTGCTCTGTATTTCCCACTCTCTCCTGCAAACCTTGCCACTAGTGATGTGCATTTCACTCAGCTGCACTTGTGTTGTCCTGAAGGAAACTGACCAATGCCCACTTAGCTCAAACAACTGAAAGAAAGGAAGGCTGGAAGGAGCTAAACCTCTCGCTCTTCAGAAGGAAAAAGTCATTAAAATCCACTACTAATTTCTGCTCCCTGGGTAGCCCCATGAAGTGCACATGTCATTTGCATGACACTTCCAGAAGGGACAGCAGCGACACAGCTTTAGGCCGATTTCTCCCCGTCTCTCAGTTCCCGTGAAGTGCAGCAGCCTATTTTCAACGATAAGTCAGCCGGAGCTGTGTCCTGTGCTCCTACGAGCTGGAGGAGCCTGTTTCATCCATAACTTCTGCCACATACTCCCACCACACACGAACAAAATCATAGCAGACACAAGCAAAACAAAACAAACAAAACCCAAACAAACAAACAAAAAAAGGCAAGTGAAAGTGACAGGAAAAGGATGTAGGGATGAGAAGAGAATCGCAATAAGCAGAGCCTTACTTGAACCTGCCCTGGCAGTGTTGGCACTGGTCTCCCACCCAGCCCTGGTCGCAGACGCAGGTGGAGTTGACACAATGACCCGAGAAGCAGGAGATTTTGTCGCAGGACTTGGACTGGGACACCTGGGCATAGAGGGCCAGGTAGAGGAAGCCGTAGAAGAGCAGCCAGCTGTTCACATCCAGGAGCGAGGCGAAGCAGCAGCAGCAGGCGGAGGGGAAAGGTCTGCAGGCGGCCGGGCCCGCGGGGGCAGCCCCCGCTCTCCGGCCGGCGCTGCCCAGGTCCATCTTGGCCGCGGGGGCCGCGGGCCGAGGCGCGGCCGGCGGTGGCAGCTTCCCCTGAGGGGAGATAATCCAGCCAGGGAGATTCAAACCCCCCGCTTCCTCCTCGCCTTCCTCTCCTCCCTCCCGACCCCAGCGCTGCCTCCTCCGGCCCCTTCAGCCCTCCGCGCCCCGTCACTCCCGAGGGGAAGCCCGGCAGCGGCAGCCCTGAGCCATCCGCCCCTTCTCCGCGTCGTCCTCCTCAGGGCTCATCGCTCCCGTCTTCTTCCATGGAGGAGGAGAGCTGCCTCTTGACCTTGTGTTTTCTCCTGGCCAGATATGCCCCCACGGCCGCGCACACGCCACCCTGGACCATGTATATCCCTTCTCCTTTGTATCCCGGTGCCCGCGGCACACACACACACACGCAGCGGCGAGGAGGAGCGGGGCAGGGGAGGCGGGGGCCGCCGTCCTCTCGCCAGGCAGCCAGCTGGGAAGTGAGGGCGGCCGGGCCCGGAGCCGCTACGGTATCGCGCTCCGGCGGGGCGGGGAAAGGGCTGGAGAGCTCTTATCCCCGCTCCGTTATTAGCCCGGCGGGGAAGGGAGGCGGGCGGCAGCGAGAGGAGGGTTAGCAGCCCCTCCGCGTCCCAGCTGACAGCTTCCAAGCAGCCATTTTTAAAGGCTAATTGTCACCGCCGCTCGGAGCCGCCTCCCGCCCCTCGGCCCGCGTGGATCCGTCCCTCGCTGGGAGGGGGGTCCGGCGGGGGGACCGGCCCTCCGAGGCCGCCCCTTCCCTGCGCTCCCGGGGGCGCCTCTCCCGCCCACGCTTCCCGAGCAGGAGTCGGCAAACAAAACCCAAACAAACAAACAAAAAAAGCACCGGGAATGGAGCGGCACCGGGAGCGGAGCGGCGCCGGGAGCGGAGCGGCAGAATGCAGCCTCCCCCCGCCCGGACCCCCGGGACGAGCCCGCCCCGTCCCGCACCCCCGGCAGAGCGGGCTGAGGCTCGGATGTTCCCCGCTCTGGTGCTTTGCTTTCTCTGCTCTGCTGCCCTGGTTCCTCCGTTCGCCTCGGGTCCTGCAAAGTTCAGAGGCGGTTTGCCTTGAGCTCCTCCCGGCTGGTAGCAGGAGAGATGGTACAGTTTGCTCTGGGAACCTCACCCTTCCTAGGGTTTACTCTGCATGGAAAATCGCACTGTGGAAAGCCAGTGTCCATAAAGGAGACAGAGGAGTCCTGCAACTTTTGTTCAAATAAAGGAAGAGAGGCCACTGGGGCACACGGCGGCGGGGTCTTCTCTCTCGAGGTTTCCGAGGGCACAGCCTCCTTTTATCCCAAACTCCCGGCCGCATGTTGCCCTTTTCCTTTCCCCATCGGCTGAGGAAGGTACAGCCTTCCCGAACTGCCTAACTCCTATCACCCTCGAACCTGTTATTTTACCCCAAAGTTCAGAAACTCAGGCTTGTGCAGACCCTTGTCTGCTTCAGGAGCCAAACTGTTTGGGTTCTGCAACAAACCTGCTGCCCGAAATTAGTAAACGCATTAAGACTCATTCCAAAGACCGTAACACCCGTACCTTCATCCATCGAATTGTTTGTAAAGACATTAGCACGCATCTTCCCTCTCAACTCCATGCTCCAAATTTAAGGTTCACATGAAGACGTTGTCTCCTGCTTACAGCATGATGAGCAGTCACAAAGTTGTTGCTTTTATAAACGGAGCAGTACAAAAGTAATCCTTATGTTAAAGTTCCCTAAAATATCCTTTTTTTCCCCCTAAATGTTCCTTCCACAGCCTTTTTCAACTCTACTGTAACCTGTTTTCATTTTACGATCAGTCAAACCCCCAGAAACTTTTTCCTAACACTGAAATTGGGAATTTATGACATGATGTCTCTTTTCCAAGCAGATGAAGAAAGGGTATTTAATTTCATCTCCTGGTACCTGCTCTAAGTAGATAGGTCCAAAGTGACCCCGTTAGTCTGGAATCAGATCCAAAACGACCCCTCCTCAGATTCTTAAGTTTTTACCCTTGAAGTCCATAGGAATTTGCGTTTTGGTTTAACCTGTTTTCCCGAGCACACCATTAAAACTTCACCTACATTTCCAAAGTCTCTCAGTACTCCTGTAAGGGACATAGCAACATCCAGCAGCATCCATTTGAGCTTTGTATGAAAAAGTCCAACCAAGATCAGGATGTCAAAGTCAAACACAAAGCACAAACATCACAGAGAAAGAGTCTGTGCCTTAAGGAATTTACAGTCTTGATGGAGGGAGTATCTCCATCAAGTATGTGGGGAAAGCAGAGATGAAAAGTGATTTTCCTGGTTTAATTCCAGAGAGTTTAAGGGGGTCCACAAGTTGCTCTTAGTCCAGGAGTACATCGTCTTCCTACCAGAGCTGAGATAGATCATTTCGTTGTCCTGCATCACACACGTTTCTTAGCTATTAGACATCTCTTTGTATGTGTTTGCTAATGAATTGATGAGTTCATGCAAAGAGAGGAAAGGGAATTTGTGTTACTGCTTTATATTTTATGATAAAAAGCTGAGGCTGAAGCTTTTGTGAACAGTCTGCTAATTGTACAATATCACATGTGATTAAGGCTGCTGAACAACTGTCCTCTGTTAAATACTACTATGGGACCAGAAATGCAGTTAAAAGGAGATCACAGTCCAAGACACAAAGTCAGTTCAAGAATACTCTTTAATACAAAAACACTTTAAGAAATAGTTTTGCTTACCATGACAGGGAAGTACCCTCCTTCTCCACTTTCTCAATAACTTTAAACCAACTAAAAAAGTTCTAAAGCCATCTAAACCATCTTTTTCTCAGACTGAAGGAAGATTTTGTTTCAGAGCTACAGAAATCAGCCAAGATTTTGAAAACGTTTGAAATTAACATTCAAAACTTTTGAAACTGGCATTCACATCAAAGCTAAGAGCTCAACAATCCTTTACTAGGCAAGACATCTATTCAAAAGCATAAAACCAAACCAAACAACCCAAATAGGCCAACAGAAAATGACTAGGGTGGTTGTAAGATGTGCAGTGAATAGCATGATAGTACTTTTACTGCATAAACAATCATAAATAAAAATCTAAACTAGATTTAGAGCATCGAGGAAGAAACATTGAAGAATATTGAGCATTTAGAGCATCAAGGAGAACACTGGAGAATGAAGAAACAATCTTAGCTGATTCCTGGCTAACACACTATGGAAATGAAGGAAAGCAAGTCTTTTGGCTGCTGTATGCTACAGCAATGCAGTAGAAATTTCATAACTCTAGGAAAGGAATGATGTACAAATGCCAATATTGGTTCTCTGCTGTGCTGATTTGATGGGATTTTTTTGGTGTCGGATGAAGTTAACAAATCTGGCTGAGGGAAGTCAGATCTGTCAATCCTTTCATCTTTACATGCATATCTGTAAGTTCCACTTTTCTTGCAAGTGTAACATTTTACACCTTTCATCCTTTCAGTTCTTGACACAGAAATAATTTACCCTTTTAAAGAACTAATGCACTGAACCATCTTGGGTAGATTTAGAACTTAAAAGCATTTGAATAAGTTATCAAAATTTTTAAGTTACTGAATAAAAACATAATGAAATTGCAAACTAGTGAGGTAGAAGGTTATGTGAACAAATCCTTCCAAGAATATATCCATTGTAGTAGGAAAGCAAAATAAATAGAATAAGTATAAAGTTTAAATGCTTCTAGGCTATTACTATCAAAACTTAAGCCTCTGTATATAAGGAGAGAAATGCGGATACATTTACATTCATTCGGTAAAACAGTATATTTAAAGTTCTCTGTGGATGCTGTTGTGAGAAAGTGGAATAGATAAAGCAAAACAGCCCCCAAGCAGAGACTTCTCCAGCTGCTCAGAATCTCTGCAAAACTCTGAGGACAAGAATAAAGCAGAGACCATCCTTTCCTCCTGTCCCCCCACGCACACACACTGCCTGCTCTGCTGGCCCTCTCCTACAGGCTGAGATCAATGAAGCCTTGCTGCAGACATCCCCCTCACTTAAGGATGCTCGGTACTATTTACAGGATCCAGTGCAGTGCTTTTGCAGTTCTGCTGAGAGCAATGTAAGTGGCTAAAGAGCAGAGGGTGAAAAAAGAACACCATTGGGCTTGACCTCTTTGCAAGGATATTAAGAGAAACAAATCCTTCCTATGCCCTTTCCTTTCTCCTTGGGACAGATATTACTGGGCTCATTAAGTAGAAGGGGCCAAGCTCTGCACTGCTTCTGGACAGGGATATATAGGCCTGCCTTGGCCTTATGACACATTGGTGAAACTGGTGTGTAGACAGCTGTGGAGGAGGTAATGGCTCAGAGTGATTTGAGAGCTTCAAGAGCTGCTCTAGCTTAACACATCAGAGCAGTGCTCATTCCCAGTGCACAGGATTCCTGAGTGCAGCCTTCCCCTTTGCTTTCCAAATATGCACCCAATACTTTGTATAGAGGAGAGTAAAAGGCTTTTTTTTTTCATAAATCCCATGCTAATTTTTCATTGAGCAAGACTCAGCCACCTGAGCCACTCAAAAATAAAAAATTCTGATATAGTGGAAACAATCAGTCTCCTTCCTGAGGTAAAAGAAACTTGTCCCTACTTATCGGATTCCAGTGCTAACAGAATAAATCATGTTACAATTTTCTGTTCCTGTTGTCTTATCTGGTAAGTCAACTCTTGGGAGGTATCAATTTTATAAGATTAAAAGTATAAACCTCTCCTTGCCTACTCATTTCTTTCAATATTTGGAAATATAAGCCTTCGCTTGCCTAGTTATTTTTTTCTAAACTTAGAAAGAAATAAAATTCACAGAAAATTCACTGGCATATTTCTAAAGTGAAACCTTGACAGAAAAATCTTACCTTTCTTAACACCTATGTGTGTATTTTGCTACAGTAATCACATTTGTTACCATCATCTGCAAGAAGTAAACTGCCATACAATAAAGACTGTAAGGGCTGTAGGAAGTTTATCAAACTCAGAAACATCTACAAAACAACAGAGGCGAAAATTAGTGCTTGTATTATTTTTTCCAATTTTTTTCCATTTTTCATGTGGAGGAAAATTTAGAGTCAGATCTGTATTTTTTATGCATATGCATGAGCTGAGATGCAAAATCTACCCTACAAAGAAAGAGCCAGACTTCTATGGGAATATTTATTCCTCTGCAGAATTTTTCTTGAGGAAAAAAATATTATATTTTTTGCACTCTTATTTTTGAGTTGTAGACTGTGGATGAAGATTAACAGGATAAATTACAATTCAGCTTCAGGTACATTTAAAGGTGAAAGATGCTTCAGAACAAGAGACCAGACAACACCAAGTTCTGTCAGCACTGATAATGACACCATCGCTATTTGAAAACACCTCTGCTTTCAAATAAAAATCTACCAAGCCAGGGAATAAAATCATGCTCTATTTTTCTATATTCTTTCTGCACACAAGCTAAAAATTAAATAGACAATCCGATAGCATTTCCATCTATGACAGAAGCAATCTGACGACATTGATCTTGACTCTTAGTATGAACCTCTTATTTTTTAAAATACGAAGTTTTAGAAGTCTTCCTACTGAAGAGGTGTGTAATTGTGTGCCATGCTGAAACCTTGATGCATCTTGCACTGACATTTCCCACTGCAAATGCCACTTCTGCTGAGTTTTTTTCTGCATTCATTCTGCTGCCTTTTATTTTCCCTGCTATTCCTTCTGGAGTTTTTCACAATCTTGGTTAATCTTGACTAAGCCAGGGCATTTTTTCCTTGTCAGCAAAGCTCCATCTCACAATTCAACCTTTCTTACACATCATTAGTAGGTGTACTGAATTTATCCAATACCCTTTAATGATCCCAAAGGGGCACAGCTATTAGACTTTTTCTAGCTGAGAAAGCATTTACTTTGAGTTATTTTCTCTTATTCTTTTCTAAATTAGGACATGATCTTTGGGATCCGTACCACCGTTGCCTTTATTTCTGTATTTGTTCTTTTTATTCATAGATTCAACAAAATACTGAAAAAAATATTAGAAGATAATGAAATTCCACTGACCTTGCTGGGATGTACACCCTTCCTTCAGAATTTAGCAGAGGTTTCCACATTTTTCTGGCTGGTTTGCTGAATTACATTTTTTAAAAGCCTTATTAAAAGATTTTGAAAATAAAAATAAACTGTCTGCTCCAATTTTCTCCTATCCATAATTTTTTCTTTGCAAGGCTTAGGAAGAATGCATTTATTATTGGTGGCTTACTGGTTCTTACTCACCACATTATACTTTACCCAGGAGCTTTGTAAGTCCTACACCAATTTCTTCCAAGGATATTTAAGTGTGACTTCTCTTCTTCTTGTTGTCAGGCTGACATATTTCATCTCTTTTGAAAAAAAAAAATACAACCCAACAAATCAAAAAGTAAAATGTTGGGTAACTGTTAAATCAGCAGTGTAAACAGTATTTTAATTAATACAATTTTCCTCCTAATACAACAGTTCATCTCCTTTAGAGTGATGCTGCCTAGTCTTAGTGATTCTACTTCAAAATAATCTCATGTAGATTTCTTACTCTTCTTTAAAAATCCCCCAACCTTTTAATAATGGCTACATTGGTAACCTTCTAATACTTTAATACTTAATTTTACAATATGTTGTTTAATACTGCAGTGAAATTATTTGCTTTTCCTGAAATTACCTTTTCCTTTCAGTTGCTACATTTGGAGCCTACTTAATTTTCCTGGTTTTTTTTCATTTTGTGTATTTAAAAAAGTTACTTCTTTCTTTTTTCAGTCAATACTTGAATAGTTCTACTATTAGACTTTGGAAAGTGATACTTGCAAAAAATGGAAAAAACAAGTACATCAAATAGTCTGCAACAAGGATAGTGAAACAATAATTGTACTAGGCATAATGGAATAATGGAACAAAATTATGCTCATTTTTTGCCATTTGATTTGCATTAAATTGGCAAAAATGAGAGTCTATGCATGCATTGATCCCTGTCTTGTCTTCTAGATGTTATAAAAGAATTGAGTAGATTAAATTTTCCCTCAGTATTAATGTTGAAACAGACATTATATGCCAAGAATCTAACTGGCATATTGTATTCATTCTATGCAACTATTTTCAGTAATTTGAAGAAATAACTCTCTTGCATAAATATAACACTTTGTCAAGCACACAAGCAGTTACTTAATTAGCTGAAGACATCATTTCCATAGCTTCAGATAATGGTAAAAATAATAATTTTTAAGAATTACATTATTTCCCCGAAGTAACAAGGTTTATTGCCACAGAGGAGCACAAAGCTGCGTGTGGCATCTCCTGTTTGTGTGCCTGGGCCCTGCTGTGCTGCAGGGGAGGCTGAAGAAGCTGTGAGTGGAGATGCTGACCCCATCCATGCCTCAGCCAGGGATGAAGGCTCAGGAGGTGCCATGGGCAGGTCTGGCTGCACAGGTGGACATGCAGAATAGTTCTCTCTGGGACTAACTGAGGAAAACCTTCTCACCAGCCTGGCAAGTTGTTTCTCATGAGCAAGGCTTTGGACCAGTTTTAAAAGGTGCCAAAGAAAAAAGCCTGCAGGCTTTTCTCCCCACTCTTTTCAGGTTATAGATTTAGAATCTGTGTGATCAAAGCCAAGTAGGGCAGGAGAGAATGAGAGAACTGAAAAGGTTCTAAGAAAGGGAGAATGCAAAGTGAGCCATCAAACACCTGCAGTACAGATCCACAAGCAGAAACACAGAACCAGTTTGGGTGGAAAAACCTCTGGGATCGAGTCCAACCTAAGACCCAATAACACCCTGTGAACCAGACCATGACCATGTCCAGGCTTTCCTTAAACACTTCCAGGGATGGTGGCTCCACCACCTCTCTGACAGCCCATTCCAAAGTCTAATCACCTTTTATGTAATTAAATTCTTCCTAATGGCCAACCTGGTGCAGCTTAAGACTTTGTCCTCTTGTCCTGTCCCTGGTTTTTGGGAGAAGAGGCTGAACCCCCACCTGGCTCCAGCCTCCTGCCAGGGAGCTGTAGAGAGTGACAAGGTCATCCCTGAGCCTCCTTTTCTCCAGGCTAAACAGCCCCAGCTCCCTCACTGCTCCTCAAAGAACATGCACCCCTCAAAGAACTGACAGAAATATCTGTCAGTGAACATAATGACAGGTTTAAACCAAAGATTTTTCTAAGCAGAAGGCTCCTTCAGTATAGAAGCTACTGGAAGTATCCAAGGGGCAGAAACTGGAAAGACCTAAACCTCAGGACTTTGTGGGTATGGGAATACATTCCCTAGCAGGATGAGAATAAAACTATCTGAGAGTCTCTTTGAAAAAGCATTAAGGCAGGACATAGTTGTCTATTCAGTTCTTCAGATATGCTAGGGACTGCTTTTTTATTTCATAAGTGGAGGAAATTACACAGAAAGTAGCTATTTTAGACTTAATTCTAATTCTTTAGGAGGAAGTGGTTGAGAACCTTAAAGTGGAAGTTAATTCAAGAGAAAAAGATAATAAAAATGATAAGTCTTCCATTCTTCCTTTAAATTGCAACTAACAAAATAAGGGTAATGGACTTCAAATAGCTCAGGGAAATACAAGTATCTAGCAGTGATAAGGAAAAAAAGAATGTAAGAGATAAAGACAGGATGGCAAATTTTCCTAACTTGGAGAAAAGATTAGAAGTACATAAAAAATTAAAATGATTACATCAAGAATTCTTTAGCAATCTGAAAATCTAAAAGAAAACCATAAAATATAGAAAAAATACACGTACATAATGTCAAGTACAAAGAAATAGCACAAGCAAGCCAGAATATAATGAAGAAATGCTGAAGCACAGAATAAGCCACAAGTGGCATGATGATATTCATATTCAGTTCAGATGGGACAGATCTGTGCTGGAAATAAAAGTAACTTCTACAATGCTTTGTATCAGAAGACCACTGTTTTCCACAAGGATTTTACCACATTACAATGCCTTGTCAAACATTTTTGACCCATTTGCCTCTCCAAATTCTCTGTCTCCTACTGATCTGTAGCTCTTGAATTCCTCTCAAAGCAATTTCACAGCGTGAAGCAAAGACAGATGGTGGAGTTTCATTTCTCAGGTGCCTTTCCCAGTCACATTCACTTTAACTGTCCACTGCCATTACAGGGTGAGACATGAATCTGGCCCACTGAAATTAATGCCATGTATCACAGTTTACATCTGTCAGAGCCACACGTGGTCATATTAAATATTAAAATGATGTTCAAAACAAGATTATGAAATATGGTTTTCGAACGTGTCTCACAGAGAATATCTGTGGCTTCATCACTCCTAAAAGAAAGTTATTACCTATGCATCAGTATCAAGAGAGCTACATACTGAAAAGTCATTCTGTGGATGGGTTATGCCTCTAACTACAAATAGTGTTGTTATGCCATGAAGACAAATAGCTACAGGCTATAAAAAAGCCTGAGAAAATGAAGGTTTAATAAAATCTTGTGGAAAAAAAAATTGATGCAAAATATTTTTACTTCACAATGCTCTTTTACACTGCAATGTAAATATCTGTATTTTGTGCTTCTGTATTTTCCTCCTTTCCCTCAGTTTTCTAGCCTACGGGAAGATTGATTTGTCATTTACCAAAAAATAAAGGGAGAAAAATCCTAATTTGGTCTGAGTTGTTTTCCATACATTTAATTAATTCAAATGTCTAATTACACTGACAGAATTTTTTTGTAATAAACTTTGTCTATATAATTTACTGGCTCAAAAACCACTATAATTTAAGGCATAATATAGAGTTTCATCCTAATGTTAAAAGGTTAACATACATGTGCACACATATGAACTTGAATGTGCACACAACCCACACATAGTGGCAGACTTTTAAAATTTTTTAATTGTTCTAGGATTTTTTTTTTTTCGTTTTTAAGTTAGATCTTACCTCACCTACATACACACTTTATTTCAGACTCTGCCTTTATGAAGAAATATCCAGGTGTTACATCTCTTGCTGAAAGGGACTGTCTTCAGCAATAATGCCTCAAATAAAAAGGCTGTTTGATGTCCAAGGTTGGACACCTGCCAAATATAAAACAAATACCAATTTATAAATAACTGATAGTATTCCTGTGAGTATTTTGGGCAAAAAAATTAATGCTCGTATCTCTCTGAAGAATGTCAGAAAATTATACCTGCAGAACAACAGTGCATCATGTAAAGGGTAGGTTTAGACCCTGAGCTTTCACAAGCTTGTATGGTCTAGAATTAAAGAGAATAAACTCAGGAATTTCAGCCACGGCCTCGAGGGAAAACTGTTTTATGTGCCTTCGATGGTTCCTTGCCCCTTAACTAGAAGAAAATGCTGGCAGTGCAGACAGCTTCCTAAAGGAAGGAATGCAGAAACCTCTCTGTGGAATGGTGGTAGCAATTCACACCTGAGGAATTCTAAATCCAGCAAAGCCCCGTGGAACTGCAGAGCAGCTGGCGCTGTCTCCACCTCCAGAGGCAGCATGGAAACAGAGGTGATGAAATCCATGTGGGAGACAAAAAACTTCTTCGTGTTTAGTGACCTCAAAAAGAAGATGAACATTGAAAAGACAGACCTCATCTGAGCATGGAAATGTGACATTGTCTGTAGCAAGCGTTCAGCCAAACCTGTGAAAGGTTGAGCTTTTCTCTTGGCACCTCCAAGAGAAGACATTTCACGTACAAAATTAATTTGTGAAGTCTAACAGTAAAAACATTCATTTAAGAAATTACTACTTTGCCTTTTTTTCTTTCTTGATCACCCATATGGGATCAAGAATCAGAGCAGAGAATCCTCCTCCATGTCCATGTATTTGCATCAGAAGTTAAGATCTGATTATGTGGTGGAGAGCAAGGGGGTAGCTCTGGAAAAAAGTCAGGAGACTTTTTGAAAAAAAATTATGGAAGGGAAAAAGTATGTAAACAAATGAGTACATTACTTGAACTCTGGGCAAAAACAGAGCCTACACTCTCCAAACCCCAAGAATGTCCTTGTTTTGCAAATTTGATGCTTTTCTTTGCCTAATGACTGCTCTCTGGCCTTACTTCCAAAACTTTTGACATTGTATCTGTGCAAAAACCACCACATTGCATTTTGTACAAGGGCTGTCTCTCATATGCCTGTGTTAGAGGACATCTGCATTATGAAGCAAGACCAGAACAGTGCCTAAATTAAGGGAGAAAGAGTGAGGGAAGGCAAAAATCTGTCACACTCTCTATTATGGCAGCTGATTTTCACATCTGCAGAGAAATATAAGTGTAATTCAGATGGCTTGTCAAGGGAAATATGATTGAATTATCTCTATAGCCCAGCTGAAAGGTGAAATGATGAGCAACCTGGAATTAAATTAAAAACCTAAACCCATTAAAGTATTCAGATTTCCCAGACTAAGATAAAAGTGAAAACCTTTGAAATTAAGCAGTCTTCCTACCCTTATCTCTGAAGCTGAAGACACTGCTGCTTTGGATAACACAAAGGAAGCCAGACTGGATTATTGCTCATTTGAACACTGGTTCTCAAATGCACCATATTTTCCTCAAGAAATGAACATTATTCATTTCAGCTTATACTGGATATCAAAGCAGGTGTGGAAAAGGACACAAAATAAATTACCAACCATCCTTTGATCCCAACACACTCCCACTGCTCCACTTCCCCACTCCAGAGAACAATGTGAAAGAACCAAATCTCATCCTTATTCTCAGCATAGAGCTGCACATCCTGAATTTTTCAAAGCTCATTCCTTCTCTGAGGAATGTCTTTATTCTTAATAATTTTGAAACCATGCACAAGATTTCCTCAAATGACAGTTTTCTCACATGATTTCTCCCTTGCCTTCAATGTGATTCCTCCTAAAATATAATACTTAAGTCTCACCTTGTCTGGCTTGAAGAGACAAACAATTCTCTTTGAGGAATCAAAGTCTATTCATCCATCCCACCACAAGGAAGTACATTTCTGTACAGATGTATTCCATTCTTATGTGCAGCATAAACAAGAAAACAAATGTGTTTTTCTGTTTAAACTCATTTTCATGTTGAGGCAGATACACTTTTGCCACATGCGAAATAAATTCTTGTCTGCTTTCATAAAGGCATTTAGAGAATAATAATGATAAAACAACACCATATAACCTTTATTCTCAAAAGTGCAGTTAAAGGCTGAGTCACAGCCTGACAACTTGAATTAATGCAAAAACTTTTAAAACCCCTATATAATCTCACAAAACCATAGTTCAAATAGAGCCACGAGGGATCAAAACCAAACTTGCTTCATGTGTAGTAAAGTGAGAGCCATTCTTCTGTGTATTTATTTATTCAGGTGATGCACTCACATCCCTTTCCTTCTGTCTGTTTACAAAGACTTCAGGCCAGGCACTTTTTCTCTTTGAAATTTGCATGGCATTAACATAATGAAGCCCCAATCCTAATAAGGGTAAATGGATAGACTATTAATAGAAATATTTACTTATAATACAACTGTTATAGTTATTGGGGAAAAGCTATCACTTTTCAGCTGCATTTTGAATACAAGAAAAATTGAAGGTGAAACTGTTTCATAGCTCGTGATCCCTTCTACTTCCACCATGGAACCAGCTTCATTCTTCAGTGACCAATATGATATGAGTTACATCAAAGGGCACAGAATTACCAGGAGGAAGCTAAAGGAAGAAATAATTATTAGGATCATGCTTCTACAATCGAAATTTTGCAGTAACATTTTTACAGCCTTCAGAAACTCTTCAGCAGAGAAAAGTCATTTCTGTACTTTAGTATTATTCCTTGAGCATTTGCCTATATGCCAGATAACAATGTGGATATCAATGAAGATTCTCTTAATGAATATTTTTTAAAATTAAATTTTAAATATAAAACATCTAAAGTGGTATTACTTCTTCCATCATCAAAATATTATGCTGGTGTAGATAANGTTTGGATTCTGCAGAATTAAATATTCCATCTCAAACCACATATGGTAGTTCAGTGATTTACACCTCATCTAATTTTGCTAGACGTCAGAAGCCCTTTTAATGAGTGCTTGGAGGGTTTCATTCCATTATAGTTCCAAAGAGGCTGATGCTGCATTTTCTTTCAAATTCAAAAATTTAGTTGGCTGACATCCAACTTGCAATCAAATAATAATGAATTTTTAAAACAACTCCTTCCCAGGCAGAATCTCAAGAATAAAAATTGAAAAAAGAATTACAAGAAAAAATGTCTCAGATTTATACAGGTCTTTGCAGCAACTGTCCAGAGGATGAAGCACATTGCTAGAATCTCTCAGAACCAGTAAGATTGGAATGTTTCTTCATCTAAAAACTGAACATAATAACTATTTCACATGTTCACTGTTTCTGCTGGATTCAAAAGAATAAGCTAAAAGCAAACACAATCTGAAAAAACATCTATTTAAAGCCTCCTATACTGTTAACTCTTCATTGCACTGGACAGAAGGAAAGCACAGTAGAAACCTTAGATACACAATCAAGGAAGATAGACAGGATTGATTTTGAGGAGCCATGGCAGAGAATAAACACTAAACAAGAGATTTGAGTAAGAGGCTTGATTCTACCACTGGTTTTCTATATGGGCAAGTCAAAGAATTCCATTTATCTGCATTTAATTTCAAAACCTNCCTGCCACCCAGAAAGAAAAAGCACCTCAGTGCATTCCTGCAAGCAAAGCACAAAAAAAGGACCCCTGAATATTATCACAGACTGGAGAACAGTGAACAGAGAATTTCCCAATTTGTTTATACCAGGTTTGAATGAGGTCACTTCCTCTGCTTTTCATCTGATGGTTTGTAAGAGTCCTCTCCCGGTTATAAAGATGAGTTTTGCAAATGAAAACGCCCTTCATTATCCCAGTGACAAGTATATGGCCAAATGGAATGTGCTTCATGTGTATAATTGATGAGCAGTCTTGCAAGAAAGTTGGGTTGTCAGGAGCTGCTGAGGTGGCCAGGTACTCTTTGTGATGACATTTATAAACACATCTACCACCAACAGTTAAAAACCAGTTTTTTATTTATTGTTTTAATACCAAAAACTTCCAAGCGTCATCTGATCTGTTAGCTAAATATTTCTATAATAAATATTAGCAAGAAAGCAATAAAGATCAATCTAGCCAGAATTTAATCAAAACCCCACTCTCCTGCATATAAACAAAATGTTGCCATCCCATGCACCTTGCTTTCCTGCTTATTCTGGGAGTAAAAGGACACTAATTTCCCCTTATTTCTTCATGTAAGTCTGTAGGTTAGGTGGTAGTTCAACTTTTATACAAAAGCAATTTTTATCTCCTGGAAGATAGGATTATTTCTTTGGATGCAGTGACCCTCCTTCAGATCCTTTTATTTCCATAGAAATATAAAGCTGTAAGGGAGGTCACCCAGCCTTGGCTTTCTCTTTTTTAATCTAAAA
>VZTT01043332.1:41391-52068 GCA_013400855.1 Buphagus erythrorhynchus | reverse complement strand
CACCACAGAGCTTATATAACATGATGGGTAAGTGCATTGTTAGTGTTTCAGAATGGTATTTGAGGAGTCAGGATGAAACAAAAGACCTTATCCAGGCGCAACTGGTGCTCTAATTAATGAGTTAATAAAACACAAAAATAATTACCTTCAGTACAAGCCAAACTAGGTTCAGAGCTTAAATGCCAGCAACTGCAATGCTAGATGAGGTACAATAAATGATGAGACTGTTAGACGCTGGATGCCTTTAAGAGTGTCAGTGCAGCAGTTTTACATTTAGAATGCATGGATTAGTGTTTTTCTTTGTCTCTAGAGTCTCTCATCCACTACTTTGGAGGCCCCATATACCCATGTGTTGTGGGTGTTAGATGTTGAAATGCCTTGTAAACCAACAAGGCAAACAGACATGAAGAGATAGTTGGGCTTTTTTTTTTTTTTTTTAGGTTGTGCCAAAAACTTATTTCCAGCTGATGTACTTAAGTTTAGATGTCTACAATGAAAGAATTCTTATTTTTCTTCCAGGACCAGCTATCTGTCCTTCAAAATTTTAAGAGTCCTTTGAGTACTGCAAAAAAAAATCAATTTATCTGTAGGATGTTTTTGTTTAACTTCAGTTCCTCATATTCTTCATTACATTTTTATATGGGATACATTAAACAGATAAAAGAAAGAAGATAATATGAATTATTACTTATAGTACTCAGATCTGAAAGCAGGAGGGCTGGTTTTTATTGTTCCAGAGATGCTTCTAAGTGCAATTCTCTCTCAAAGCTCATGTGTTTTTGCTAAGCAACCTCAGTGTTTGGCCCAGTATTCTCTTGTTTGAGATAGAGAAGGATGTAAAAGCTTTTACTTTAAAGTATTTCAAAGTGGAGCAATTAAAAATATCTGTGGAAACAATTAGGATCAACAGGAAGCATATGGGGTTTTGTGTGGTTCCCCCCTGCCAATGCCACGTATACAAGGGAATGTATTGGTTGATACCAATTGCTTTTACACAGTTCTTGACTACTTATTCAGGAAAGACATCTTTTATTAGTATCTTACAAGTACTAGGGCACAAGAAAAAGTAAAATTGTCATTGTAACTGATGCTGTATGTTTGAAAAATGTAAATGGTAGATTAAGTAGTTCTCTTGCCACAGTGACAAAGTATCTAATGTCAGTCTAAACACTTTCTTAGTAGTTCATACAGGTCAGTGGAGAGTTACTTCTCCCTGAACACTAAGCTTTACCAGACTGATGCCAATAGCTAAAATCCATAAATTGCACAAATTGATTATTACCTATACTTCTGCTCACTGTCAGTCATAGTGAAATTATAGTTTTATCTGTTTTTATTTATCAACATTTGCTGATCAATTTGGTGGTGGCATCAACAGTCACCACTGTGTGAATTAAACCTCTGCTTACTATCAGTCTCCTATAGTGACTGCTAAAATACTGCAGCGCTTCAGCAAATTCTCTGAAGTTTGACTGTCCTCTTTAGCGTTCTTCAGAATACAAAATTGGAAAGCATAAACCAGTGCTGTTTCTAGCATGTAGTGCTTGTCCCATTGCAAAGCAGGCTTGGGCTACCCTTTTTCTTTTCCAGTGAACAGATTTAACAGATTTAAAACAGCTACCTTTAAAACCACTATGACCTAGAAGTTTCTTCAATCAGATTTTTTTTTTGGTCGCTTTTTTAGGTTCAGGAGGCCTTTCTCAATTTCCTTAGTAAGTGCAGTCTGTGATGTCCAAGTTCACTCTGTTCCTGGGGTTTGCATTTTTCAGCTCACAAAAACACAAAGACTACCTCAGTTCTTTGCCCAGGCTTGGCTCCTGCTGTACTTCCTCCCTTCTCTCCTTAGCCCATACTCTGGTTTCTGCTTCCCTTAAGCTGCTGCCAGCACTTTGTGGATGTCCTGGTGGCACAACAAGACATGGTCAACTGAGTGTACCTTAGCTCCTTATGGAGCTCTGAGAATTTCAGTTTACTATTAACATAGCTTATATTTGTGTTTTGGTTGCTATTGTGATGGCAGCTTTTGCAGGGCAGACAGAACTTGCTTCACACTGGTTGCTGAAGTGTTGCTTGTAGGTTATGCTGCAAAGGTAATCCACGAGGCTACATATAGTTGGGTAGTGACTTGAATAGAATGCAATGCAGCTGTATTAACAGGACTCAGGCTGATTTGTTCAAAGCTGTCCTGGATATGTCTAGATAAACCTGCATGGCTGCATTTAGTCTCTCCTACCTGAGATGACAAGACAGAGCTAGGTAGCTCTACTTCTTTACAGTGTGGAAAGAAAACCATACCTCTGGGGAGTAATGAAGCCCTTCTGATTTAGACATCTATTTAAGAGTATACATGCAATCCCTGCAAGCATACTTCTCCTCTAAAAGGAGCTGACTAACTTAGTAGCTCGAGTTAGGTGAGATAAATCCTAAATACCTTTTCAGTCATCTCTTTGCTTTGTGTGTGACGGGAGAACAAGGCAACTGCATCCATTATCAGGAATGCATCTGCTTTGCAGCTCATACGATGTCACTGAGTATCAGAAGGCCGCCTGGAGTGTTTATTTCTGTTTTGATGTTCAAGACAAAATTATAAACATGTTCCCTATAACACTTTCTTTGATAAACAGCATTACATAAACTTGTCTGCCCACTTCTTGCCTTTAAAAGGGAGACTAGAGGAACTGAAATAGGCCAATCCTGTCTCGTGTGCTTGCAACTGCATAAACCTGACTGAGCTGTCCTCACTCCTTGTATGCTCATTGCTGGAGAGGAAGCGAGAGAAACTGGGGAATGCTCCCCATCTGGTTGGGAATTAGCAGAAGGGAGTAGTCTTCCCCATCTTTTTAAATGTGGAAAAAGTCTTCACAGCTTATCATGAAATCCAAGAAAAGTCACAGTTTGAGGATTAACTGCTATAGTTGTTATTGTGATGACTATTCCCAGTCTCTGGCAATCTTTGCTTGGTTGAGTGGCACACATATTGCTACATATTGGCATGTCATATAAGGAAATGATGCGTCCTCTAATTTTTAATAACTGCTCATTCATGTAATTGAAGATTTTTGGGAAGGTTTTTTTCCTCCTTTGTGACGTACATGACCTACTTGAAAGAGAATAAACAGGAGATGAAGTGTTTAAACTGAATCAGGTTTGAACTCCAGCACTCTCAGTACAGTAGCATTAACACTCCAGCACTGCTAAGCTTTTACACCACCTGCTTTCCCTGTTTGTGTTACACTTCTTTGCCTGTGCTTGCTTCTATTGGCCTTTTGCTCTGACAGTGACTCGTTCCTCTGGCGTGTCAGTCTGCTTGACAGACTCTCATCCTTTAAAACACTCTGTAACTTGCCTCTTAATGGGTAAAAGAAGTATTGGGGCTCAAGAAGCAGGCATCCATTTGACTTTGCTTTTTTTTTCATGGTACAAAAGACAGGGCTGTAATACCAGCATCAGATGTTCTAAGTTTGTGCATATGAGAAAGTTGCAGGGAAGATTTTGGTCTCCTGTTGCTGTGATTTATTTTGCCAGGTGTGCAACAACTCAGCTAAGGAAACCATATGTTTCTCTGGCATTGTACCAAGAAATAAAACCTTTTCATTTTTTTTCCTTAGGAGAACCCAAAACAGCTAAAAATTGAAACTTTAAAACTAGAATCAAAATAATTATTCAACAAGCTGTATAAGGTTGGTTTGGTATTTATTTTCTGTATACTGTATTGCTTTGATGTAAATTAAAAAGTACATGCTAAGGTTACACAGATTAATTTGCTTGGCATGGCAGCTTGCACTACAAAGACCAGAGTCCAGCTCAGCTGTATTAAATAGGTAATATATTTTGTTTAAAGTTTCAATTAAAGCCTGAGGTCAAAAGATAAAATGGTCCCTGTGGGATCTTGAACACTTTAATGCCAATATTAGGATTGCTTAAGGATCAGCCTCTGCTCTAGATGTCTTTTGCATTCCTTGAAATCTGATATTGTACAGTTGATTGTATTACATTGCTTTTAAAACCACACTAGCCCACCTGCTACAGTTATTCATACTCCTGACAGTTAAGTGGTGTGAAGTGGACCATGGAGGCTTTATTTTAATACCAAACAGTAACAAGAAAGATGGTGGGGTGGCATTGTTTGGGTTTAGATTGGCAAGATACTGTCATAAAGACAAATGTCTTGATTGCACTTCATCTGCCCTTGCTAACTAACATCTGAATATCTATTTTCAAATGCATTTCAGGCAAAGCCTTACAAACATTTTTTTATGCAAAATGCAAGTCACTATAAAGCTAACATTGCAGGAGTGAATACAGTTCATGATGCACAAAGTTTAAATTTCTCCTCGAGAATCTGCTGGACTGCACACGGACAGAAAACAAATCATACACAAGTGTACAGTTCAGAAAAGGGGAGCCAGATTTTACATCTGGTGCAGAGGTTTGTATCATAAGTACAAAGGCTTAGCATGCAGAGAGGCTTTCAGTGTTGATGATTATAACATAGCTATCACTTTACTTGATTATGCTTTTGGGTGGATGTGGCTGTTTCTACAAACCTGTTAATATTGTTAAGGCTCCTATCCCATTTACCCTTTGCTCCCATTAGATGTTTTCTTATTGAATTATTTTGAAATAGTGTTTAGAACTCCAGGAAACCCTTTGGTATAGTTTTACTGTGCATGCTGAGCAACACTTAATTTATAAGATCCAAAGATGATTAAGCTGTGAAATACATACCCCACATCATAACTTATGCAGAGTATGGTACCTGCACTTATTAAGCTTTAGTCATCAGTGTGCTTCCTATGCATCTCATGAAGTTTTACCAGTAATTTCTTACTAAGTGTCCATTACAAGTATTTTTTTTTCTTTTAAAACTAGCTCGGATGGAAAAAGGGTGGTTTTTTAATTCCATATGTACATTTTATTACATATTCCATGGAAATAAGAATGGTGTCCTCTCCAGTGCTAATGGGAATAAAATGCTGGGCTTCCTTCTCTCCCCCTTCCCACCCTCATTCTGATCCTTTAGCCCTTCCCCCTCTGAGACTTTGCAGACTGTGGTAGTTTATATCTGGTGTCCAAAGCTAAGTAGCTAAGTGCTGCATCCAGCTGGCAGCCAGTCCCTGGTGATGTTCTGCAGGGCTCAGTATTAAGGCCAGTTGTGTTTAATATCTTTACTGATGATCTGGATGAAGGGATTGAGTGCACCCTCAGTAAGTTCACAGATGACACTAAATTGGGTTGGGAGTACTGATCTTCTGAATAGCAGTGAGGCTCTGCAGAGGCACCTGAACAGGCTGGATTGATGATAGGACAAGGCCAGTTGTATGGGATTCAATAAGATGAATTGCTGGATCCTGTACTTGGGTCACAACAACCACAGGAAGGGGGGAAGAGTGGCTAGAAAGCAGCCTGGAGAAAAAGGACTGGGGGTGTTGGTCACCAACAGCTGAACATGAGCCAGTGTGTGCCCAGGCATATTGGCTTGTATCAGAAATAGTGTGGCCAGCCAGAGCAGGGAAGTTACTGACTCTCTGTTCTCTGCACTGGGCCCANAGAGATCTTATCACTCACTTCAACTACCTGCAAGTAGCCAGCTGGGGGTTGGTCTCTTCTGCCAGGCAACCAGCAATACAAGACAAAACAAGAACAAACTGTGCCAGGGGAGGCTGGACATGAGGAAGAATTTATTCACTGAAAAGGTTGTCAAGAATTGGAATGGGCTACCCAGGGAAGTGGTGGAGTCACCATCCTTGGAAGTGTTCAGGAAGTGACTGGATGTGACACTTGGTGCAGTGATCTAGTTGATGTGATGTTCAGTCAAAGGCTGGACTTTGATGATTGATGTCTTTGTCAACCTAAATGATTCTGTGATTCTATGACTCTAAATACGAATCTTCAATCTGATTGTAGTGTATCCTGGTTTTTTGACTTTGCTTTGAGGGAATCAAGCTGGATAGGAAGGTTACAGCAGTGGATTGCTGGAGATGGTAATTGATTCAATGTTTGAGAGCATGTTTGGGTTTTTTTTCCCCCCAGGTTCCTAGATTTTCTTAGTTTTATCTCTTTGGACTATTGATCTATATTTTAATGTGAAATGCTTAAGTTGTCATAGGTAATAGTCTGAAAAAGCTGATTCCAAGGATGAAGTGCATTTTTATTTTAAATATGCAGGGTTTTATATGAAAATAAGTATAATTATAACATTTGCAGACCAAAAATATGGTCCAATACTGAAAATGGACTACAGGGATCCAAGTAAGGCATGATTCTAATGGAAAGTGCTTCTATTAATAGAGTTTTAAAGAAACCTATGCTGGCATGCAAATGAGATTACCTATCTTGTGTGAGCTCAATGCCTCTGTTTTTGTCAGTATACATCTTTCACTGGAAGCCTTTGTAAAGCAGGAAACAGCTGTGCAATGTCCATGCTGTCCTATGCTGCAACTGATGTTATTTTGCCCTTCATTTATATCTGTTTTCTACTTTAGGTATTTTCCTTCAAAAGTAGCTTAGTGGTCTAATTAAATCAGATAAGGCTTTGCTTCAGCTAATTGAGGCCTTTAAGAATTTGTTCACCCAAAGTAAATGTGGATTTACTCCCATCCATCAAAAACCCCCATAAAAAACAATACATTCCTTGAAATCTTCAAAGAGATTATTCTGTAAAAGGAAAAAAATTGACCCACAATATGCTTGGTCTATGCAGAACTTGATGCTCACTATGTTCACCTGCTTCAGCTGTTTCGAGGAAGATGTGCATGCACTGCATATTTATAACCAAAACTGTTAATCTGTTGCAGTATATCTTATATACATAAGTGTAGTGTAACATCAAATTGTGCTTCTAGATTTATTATGTTATTTTATGCACTGGTACCAAAGGGAAAAAAGAGGGAAATTGTATATCAATTGTATGTGGTAAGCACATCTGCTGCCTTGATTTGGACAAGAAAGCTGCACAGTCGATTATCAAAGACACAAACTCCTCGTGGTATTGCAACACACAGGGACACAGACCTCTCCATCATTTTCTAGTTGCTTATACTCCCAATTAAAAGAAATTACAAAGAAATTAAATTTAAATCCTGATGGAATGTATATATTAAGAGATTTTTATTTTCAAAGGGCATCTCAATCTTCCTTTGTATTTTGACATCTGGTATCTTGTCCACGTCAAATTTTATGTTTTCTATATTACAGTTTTACCACCCTGAAATTTGAAGGGCAGATAATTAGCATATATAAGGATGATGCAATGCAGATTTACCATACACTGTCTCCTTTATGGAGATATTTTTTCAGTTGTCTTTTCAGCAATCTCTTTTAGGGTCCTAAAAGGAGTCTGGAGGGACATACCTTCTTAATCTGAAAGTATGGGTACCTTACACCTGTGGAGATACAGTGCTTTTACATCCACAGTACTTTCTGATTAGAAAGCCTGTCATGCTCCCTACCAGAATATGGCCTTTGCTTGGTATGAGTACCTGAAACAGAGAAAACATGAAATCAAGAGATGAGAGGTTAAGCTAGAACCATGTAACATACATTAATGTAAATGCTACCTAATTTTGCTTTCTTAACAATACGTGGTATGTATTGGAAAACCTTGTGTCCTTTTTCTTAAATTTGTTTTTCTTACAAACACATTCCACTTAATTATCAAGTAAAATATTAGCCTTTAGGAAAAACGGCTGCTAGCAAGCTAATATTTTATTAGCATCATTATTTAATATAAATATTTAATGTTTATTATGATTGTTATGGAGGTTTATTTATTATTAAGTATCTGTTAATTATTGTTAATGCTATGTTAATCAAATACATTTAATTATAATTAGTATCCTGGCATGATTTTAGTGGGGAGGTTTTGGCTGGTTTATTGTTTTTGTGGGATTTTGTTTAATTTTATTTTGAAGGATTATTTTTAAATTCCATGGATTCTGAGGAAATATGGAAAATACTGTTGGTGAATGGTAGTTTTGCAAGTAGTCTCTTTGTGGCAAATAAAATCCACTTGAGTATAAGGATTTTCATTTTGGTGATGTAAATCTAGCTAAAAGGTATCCCATTTCTGATTTCTTTGAAAGTATTAATAGAAATGTTAATGAACTTCGTATGCACTTCTTTAAATGGTGTTTCAGTGGCACATTAATGTTTTTCTTTCACTATATTACTAAATGAGAATTGCAGTTTAATAATATATGATCTTCTAGTAGAATAAGACGAGAAATGGGTTCATAAAACTCAGAAAATATTAACTGAACTAACCTCTGTGAAGCTGGAAACAGTTTTGAAATACTGATTTGGTCCCATTTTACTCCAGTCGTCTACTGAATTTATTACCACCACTCATTGTGCAGGCAATGCTGCACACGTCTGTGTTGATACAGATTAGGGACTGGAAATAACTGACCATTTATATCTTAAGGTTTTCACTGCCATGAATTTCTTTCTCTATTGTTGTTACCTCTGTTGAACTTTACAGATCGGACAAGTTTTACTAATAAAGTGTCCGTGTGTGATCTTTCAGATCTTTAGCATGAGATTTGAAAGACTTTGCAAAAAATATAATTGTTAAAGTAAATATAGAAATCTGCTTATGTGTTGGTTTGCATATTTTCTGCCAATGGACACTCTTGTTATCTTTCTAATGCCTAAATCATTTGTGTTGCGAGTTTATAAGAATGCATGATTGTAAATGGCAAATACTATTTTTCTTTTTTGAATCTCAGACACACAAATGCATCCTGAATTACAGAAATCAATCCATACATGTTTTCTCTGACTTTTTGTTGGAAAATTATCTCAAGGTGGCATAGCTATTATTAAATTGCATCAGCCTAATGCATAAATTCACTTGATTGAATTAATGGTTCAGTTACCTGTTGCTTGATTCTATTCTGGGTTTTGAGTGTAGCAGTGGTAGGAGCTGTTGCCAATTTTGAACTTTCCTTCATTAAGAAGATGGAATTAATAACAGACCCCCTAACAGTACTTTCTTCTGTAGTAATCTATGTTCTAATCTATTTTATAATATAGGAATTCCTGATACAGGTTCCTCAAAAAAAAATATTCAGCTATAGAGAATTACCTGAAAAGAGTCACAGAATCACACAATCAGCTGAGTTGGAAGACACCCACAAGGATCATTGAGTCCAACTCCTGGCCCTGCACAGCACTATCCCCAAAGTCACACCACGTGCCTGAGAGAATTTTTCGGACTGTTCTTGAACTCTGTCAGGCTTGGTGCTGTGATCACTTCCCTGGGGAGCCTGTGCCAGTGCCCAAACACCACCTGGGTGAAGAACCTTTTCCTGATATCCAGCCTAAACCTCCCTTGGCACAACTTCAGGCCGTTCTCTTGTGTCCTGTCACTGGTCACCAAAGAGAGGACATCAGTGCCTGCCCATCCTTTTCCCCTCCAAATGAATTCAAAACTGCCATGAGGTCTCCCCTCAGTCTCTTCCAGGCTGAACAGCCCAGGTGACCTCATCTGCTCCTCATAGGGCTTCCCCTCAAGGCCCTTCACCATCCTCATTGTCTTCTGTTGGGCACTCTCTAATAGTTAAAGATCTTTCTTCCATTGTGGCACTGGAAACTGCGCCCAGCACTCGAGGTGAGGCTGCCCCAGTGCAGAGCAGAGGGGACAATCCCCTCCCTTGCCTGGCTGTGCCTGATGTCCCCCAGGCAGGGTTGGCCCTCCTGGTCAGGGCATTGCTGACCCATATTCAACTTGCCATTGACCAGGAGCCATTTTGCTTTGCTGCTTTCCAGCCTTTCATGCCTCCATCTGTCTGTACATCCAGGGTTACCTCATCCAAGGTGAAAACTCTGGCACTTGCCTTTGGTCAGCTTCGTATGGCTGGTGATTTCCCATCTCTGGTTTGTTGAGGTCTCTCTGCAGAGCCTCCCTGCCTTCAAGGAAGTCAACAGCTCCTCCCAGTTTTCATCTGTGAAGTCCAGGGGAATACAGTTTCTTTCTTTACAATTTAATATCTAGATTGACATCTTGTAGCTTTGTTTCTAGGTGCCCCATTCAGAATGTCCTCAAAGTTCTAAAAGTTCAGTTTGTGAAGTAGTTGCATTCTTAAAAATCTATTAAAAATTGACTGTGCAAGTACTCCAAAGTTTTTAATCTCTTATATCAGAATCCATAACGAAAAATAGATGAGAACCTTGGATCTATTTGATATTTGGCAGTGCATTCAGCCTTTACTACCCGCAGATAATAGCACCATCTCTTAGGGCTGCTTACATTACTCTTAAAGCAGCTTGTTTTAATTGCTTGAAACTCTGCCAAGCTGTAACAGGTTGGGGTGGAATTTTCCACTTGAAGAAAAGAAAAGGACAATATGGATTCCTCATTTCCTCTATTCTAATGAAGAAAGAGCCTGTGGAAAAAATAGTGTGCAATCAAATAATTAAACATTCTGCATTAAAGCATGTGGCTAGGGAGAGGAGTTGAGAGGAGCTTGACTTCTGACTTCTTCTGTCCTTTCAACACTTAGTGACTTTGATTTGTGCAGATAAAGTATAATGTTATATCACTTATTTGTGGGTGCTGACATAGTGAAAAATATCACATGTGATGTTACTATCACTTAATTTGATGTTCATGTTCTTTTGGGGTTTCTTAAAAAAAAAAACAACTCTTTTCTTAAAAAAGAGGTTTCTTACCTC
>VZTT01043332.1:13530-25718 GCA_013400855.1 Buphagus erythrorhynchus | reverse complement strand
ACTGCTACATGCATTATGGTATGTTTCAGATAGATAGGATTTCAACACATATTCCAGGCTTGCTGTTAATCTCTCCAAGTGATTAAAGATTTGAAAAGTTCTACTGGCAAAATACCTTCTTTAAAAGGAAAGAAACTAATCTACCATATATTACTTCATTACAATTTTTCAATCATTGTAGAGGGAGAGGTAAAGATTTTCATTTTTTGCATAGCTTTCCTCCTATGAGAGGAATTTCAATATTGCTGCCTCTCTGGGAAAGAACTAAGGTGACTATTGCCATATGTCAAAGTTTCATGGCCTGGAATATTATTGTTAACAATTTTGGCCTGACTTCACTGATTGTTGGTGGGTGGGCAACCAGAAGTTTTACTTTAGTGTGTATGAGTTCTGTATATTGAAGTGTCTTACAGACATTAGATCTCCCTCCTTCCCAGCACTTGAAATGGCAAAATATTACAAAAGGCTTTGACAAACTGGCTGTATCTTTCCTTTCAAGCCATGCGTGTTGCATAAAGCACACAGTTAATTTGAAGGTATCTTTGTAACTTTGAATTGTTTTTGCTAGATGTGCACAAAACATTTCCAGATGTGTTTATTCTCAGGGAACCAAAATTATTTATCTTTATGGACTCATTCTTACTGTATTTTAAAGCTGATAATGGACAAATCTTAAAATGCAGGCTACGTTGTGCCAATTGGAACGTAGAAAGTAATGTTTCATCTTAGTTTAGGAAGATGGTAGGGAACCACAAAGCTCACACTACATATATCTTTTTATATTATTTTAATTCTGATTCTACATGGTAAAATAAATGAAAATGAATGGGCAAGAGGTAAAATCAATCTCACATAATAACCATGTTTTTACTCTGTGATATCGTTGGCTGAATTGCTCACATGTATTTGTTTGGTCCTATGCAGTATCAAATTCTGTGTGTTAGATTCCCAGAATCAACCTTTGGACTTAGAACATGTATTTAAGTTAGTGTAGCCCAGTGTTGCATTATTCTGCATTCTGAAACATTGCAGTTCATAGCCTTGTCTTCAATTTATGCCGGTACAAGTAAAGATGATAATGATATTTGTGCATATAAACCCCATTATTTCAATTGTATGTAAGTATTGTGTATATCTCAAGACAATGAGGAAAAGTTACAGCTGGTTGTTTCTTGAAATCCTACTCAAGATCCTTCCAGCCTTTGTTATTTTGAAATTTGTCCTTAGTTATCAGGAAATCTTTGCATACAAATTCAATGGTTGATCCCAACAGTCCATCTCAGCAAATTATGTTAGGATTTAGTGTATTTTATTACAGGTCTAGAATTTTTTTCTTTTTTGCTCATTACTCATCAGTAATGCTTGTCCTTTCCTGCAGTATTCCCTCTGTCTCATTTTCAAGTACCCTATAAACTAAAAGCATGGTTATCCAAATAATCATTCATGTCTGATATATTGAATTCTTCATTAGCAGATTACAATATTAATGTGGTGTGTTCTTTCCTAATTAAGATTATTCCCTAAAAACATTGGAAAACTTTTCCTTTATTGTTCCCCAGGTTCAAAAGGTAGGTTCTGTCAGAGGTGATGATAATTGCAACATAAATGAGGTTCTACTCAGCAGGTTAGGAGTGAAGGGCAAGATTTCATCAGTGTTTGGAATAACAGCATGCTAAAATGGAATGCTGAAGAGCAGTAGACAAAAGAAGGTTCTCTTTAACAGTCACTAGGTCTTGGAGCATTATACCCTGAGAGCTCTTCTGAATCTGTGTGCAATCTTTTCATAATACAACTTCTGATCACCTTACTGATTCAGTGGTGTTATTCTACATTTATATCAGAGTAGCTGTGAGAAAGATGTGGTCTACTTCTGCTTGGCTCTTGTGTCTGTGTAGTACAGCTGATCTCAAATCCTTGTCGCTTTGGGCACACGACTTTATAAAATTTGAAATAAGTTATCCTTGCTTTTTCTTTCTTTCCCTTTTTCTTTTCTTTTCTTCCTAGCTTTGTTTCTCTTCTCTTTTCCACCTTTTATTGAATTAATAAGGGCTGTGTACTGTGTGTTACCAAGGACATTCCAAATAATCCATTGGAGTCTCAGCTAATTTATGCAGACTTGTATTCCCATAATTATCCTTTTTTTCCTCTCTCCTTTCTCCCTTCTCCCTTTCACATAGCATCTATCATATCTTGTTTCAATAGAACCACATGGTCTCTCTGTGCTCNTCCACCTTTTATTGAATTAATGAGGGCTGTGTACTGTGTGTTACCAAGGGCATTCCAAATAATCCATTGGAGTCTCTAGTGAACACTTCAAGCTTCACCTCTCCATCTCATTAATTTGTTACAGCACCTTGACACAGGTACATTCTACATCCTGTATGCCTAGAGTTTAATTATGGGGAAATACATCCATATTTTGCATGTAAATCTTAGAGAAAATCTTAGAAAATGTTAGAAAAAAACACTTTTTTTCTTAGCATGAAGATATTGGAAGAGAGAATAAAGTAGTTGGCATCAGTCCTAAAAAAAACACGTACCTCACAAAGCAGCCAAATGAAAAGAGTGGTCAGCTGGGACATGACAGGGTGTTGATGGAGTAGCAGGAATAAATGGACTGAAGAGTTTCTTCCAAGTGCACATGGATTGCATACACTTATAATTTTTGCTTCCAGGTTGTGCAGATGTTCTTTTTGACTTCTAACCTTCTGGACTTTTCTTGGAGCTATGAGAAAAACTTTCAATGTGCTCTATCTTTTAAGAGGCTTACCTTTGTATTATTATGTTCTTTATTTTTAGGTATGACTTGATGCAGGAGGCAGCTTATTTAATCAGATGAAAATTTGGAGGGAGTGGAGCAGTTTCATGGTTGCTCCTTGAGAGATACCACCACAGCATGTTTCTCTGCTCATGCTGGCATTATAATTAGTTTTGTATAGGTACTTGGCTGACTTTGGGTTTAAGGGGATTTAAGTTTTAAGCAGTGTTTCCCAGACTCATTATGCTTGAAGATGTCTGAAGAGAGAAATAGTGGAAGAGATGAAGACATATAAATCCCTGTAGACTGCTGACATGATGCCACTTCATTGGACATAAGGGGAAGTGGCTTTTACTCTAGTGACCAGAGAGGGGATGGCAGTCCCCTCTTAGATGGAAATGCAGGCTGCTGCTCACCTGACCACTTTTCTTTTGCCATCCTTTCCTTTCTACTTCTCATATGCCACTTATCTGAACATCTGAACTTGGTACAAAACCATTGTCTTACAAATACCTGAGTGTTGATTAGTGATCTGGTACAAGCTGCTCAGGTACACATTATGCTACCAGAAACACCTCACAGATGGGAGAGAAAATTCTCATGAATCAGGAAAAAGAAAAAGTGAGAGGAAAGAGTGAAGCACTAATACTTTTTTTTTGCACTATATACATGTTTTTGAACTAGAACACTGAAGGAATTTGTTTTATACTGAGTTTGAATGCTTTTGTAAGGTTTGCAGCTTTTAATTGGGTATTTTTGATACACATTTTCTAAAGACTGCCTAAAATGAACACTTTTGACTAAAAGAGGTCAAACTTAACATTTATTTATTTCAAATTTCCTTTTTTTTTCGTCTGGAAAAGTTTTCTTCCATCTGTCATACCCCCATCTGCTCAGGATATTGGCAGTCATGCACCCCACTCTACTTACTCTGAACATTTAATTCAAGCAGGCCATTTTGAATCCTGCAAGATCTCAGTAACATCAGTCATCAACAGATTGATGACATAATTGAAGTGATCTCCATGGATTATTGATTCTTTCTGAGCTATGTGCCTTGATGAAATTAAAGGGATGAATCTAGGTGTCAGTCTGACAAACCACAAAGAGGTACCTAGGAACTAAACAAGTTAATAGGAACTGTCCTCTAAATATTTTAGCAATATAATGGCACATAAAGAGATAGTACATGAAATTTGGTAACAATGTAGGGATGTTCAGTCAGGTCAGACAAGTGCCCTTGTGCCTCAGAGGCTATGTACTTTTGGATATAGTATTTGGGTATGTGACAAAGGAGGTAAAGGTCTCTATTTCTATCTGCACTGAGCCTATCTCAGGAGAAGTTGAAGAAAGATTATGTATAAAATTTGTCAGTGCACAGAGATGAGGCACATTTCAAACAGTGACATACTTACATGCTCATCTCTTTAAAAAAAAAACAAAAAACAAAAACAAAATAAATTCTTCATTAAGTAGGATGCAGTGTAATTGAGGAGTTTGAAATTGTTGAAAGCCTTCTGTACTAGCTTTCCCTTAAATGAAAAACACCATAAATCTACAGTGATATTTGTTGTGTAAAGAGTTTATCTCCAGAAGTGTCTTATTTATAATTTGCTGTTTAAAAACAAAAATAAAGTAATAATAATCATAACCATAAAAAAGAAAACAAGAAAACAACAAAACAAAACAAACAAAGAAACCCCATATACAAAAAACCCACCAAAAAACAAAACAAAGAAAAGAAACCAAACCCCCAAAAAAACACTGAAGCAGAGTTCATTTTACTTACTGGCTAAATATAGGTTTTGCCACTATGTCTCTTAAAGTGCATATAGTGGCTTCTCTCCAAAATGATGAAAATGGAGTGGGGAATAAAAGACCAAGACAAAGAAGGAGTGAGATAGATTCCAAGATAAATGTGTGTAGAGGTCCTTCTCCCTTATATTTATGATGGCTTAATTGGAATAGAAAAGTCTAGAACCCAACAGGATGTTCAAATTAACTCTGTTTTATTAATAGCTGTTGAGACTTCCTTTTAAAATAGTTTCCTTTGAATAATACATTGTTTCAAATAACCCAAAAATTGTTTAAAGATTCCTTTTTCATTATAAAAATTGATTATTCTCATTATAATAATTATACATTCACTTAATTTGGCAGTTCACATTGATCATCTGCCTGTTTAAGTGCATTCCCAGTTAGAGATGTAACACAAAAGGAGAATTTCAGGTTATATAAAATTGAATTGTATTAGCTATATCCTCATTGAACTAAGAACAGATTAACATATTCCCAAATACGCTTTTACATTGTCTTTCACTTTTGAATTTGTGGTAATTTAGGAGTTATTTTTATAGATTTTCTTACATTATCTGTTTCTTTTTAAGCAAATTTAACTTCTTAAAGCTGTTTTTATTGTTTTTCAATTTCATCCTAATCTTTCTAATCACTGTTGCTACAAAGGGCTCTTACCCCTTTTTGATGCCTAAGTTTTCACCTAAATTTATGAGCATTTTGTCTCTGTCCTACTTCCAAAGATGGCTGCTTTACCACTCCTATGTCACAGCCTGAAAATGGGTTGGAATTGCTATGGTTTAAGGATCAAAGTATATTTCATTGAAATATCATAGCAGGGAGTTTTCAAGCACAATTTTTTCAGTCTTTAAGTCTTAGACTTAGATGTATTAATGAGTGTGAGAATTTTTATATATTTACAGGTGTGACCTTGTTTATTTTTTTCTTAGATGTTTCTGCTTTGATTAAGGTTCAGTAAGGTGAAGTGCCAGGTCCTGAACTTCAGTCACAATGACTGCATACAGCACTGCAGGCTGGGGGCAGAGTGGCTGGAAAGCTGCACAGAGGAAAAGTACCAGGGAGTGTTGGTTGTCAGCAGCTGAACATGAGCCAGCGTGTGCTCAGGTGGCCAAGAAGGCCAAAGGCACCCTGGCCTGGATCAGCAATAGTGTGGGCAGCAGGACCAGGGCAGGGATTGTCCCCCTGTACTTGGCACTGGTGAGGCCACACCTCAAATCCTGTGTCTGGTTCTGGGCCCATGACTGCAAGGAAGACATTGAGGTGCTGGAGAATGCCCAGAAAATGGCAACAAGGCTGGGGAAGGGTCTGGAGCACAAGTCCTGTGAGGAAAAACGGCTGAGCAAACTGGAGTTGTTCAGCCTGGAGGAAAGGAGGCTCAGGGGAGACCCTATCACTCTCTCCACCTATCTGAAAGGAGGCTGTAGGTGAGGTTTGGTCTCTTCTCCCAGGTGACCAGTCACAGGATTAAAGGAAGTGGCCTCAAACTGAGCCAGGGGAGGTTCAGGTTGGACATCAGAAGAATTTCTTCACTGAAAGGGTAGTTAAGCATTGGAATGGGCTGCCCAGAGAGGTGGTGGAGTCACCATCACTGGAGATGTTCAAGAAGGGACTGGTCATCACACTTAGTACTGTGTTTAATGAGCATGGTGGTGGTCAGTCAGAGGTTGGACTCGATGATCATTAAGGTCTTTTCCAAACTAAACGATTCTTTGTGCTATATGTATAATATTTCCATATAGTCACATTGTTCTCAGTGCTTGAGCTTTGTGGTTTTTCTCTTCATTGGCTGAAGAGCAGCCTAGGAAAAATGAATGTATTGTCCCCCATATTTAAGGAAAAGCTCCTATGAAGAAAGCAATGAACTACTGAAAAATAGAGTATCAATGTTGTATTTATAAGAAAGAGAAACAGCAATAATGACCTGCTCATGAAATCTTACTAATTTCTTTTAAGGGAATTTTATGAGGATGGTAGAAATGTCACCCTAGTCCACAGATAGGTCAGTGTTCACTTTTGTCAATGAAATGAATGAAACTTCACAAGCCATAAATCCAGTCAATGGATTATCCTATTTCTGTCTGACAGATGAGCTAAAATGCGGTGTATACCAAATGATAAATAAAAGTGCATGGATCTTCTGCATTGGGAACCCCTGATGCTACGTGGTGATTTTGTATTGAGAAATTAAATCCCTTGGTGAGATAGGGTCAAAGTGAACCAGATACAGTATGTCCATCACTAAGTCACTTCCCAGTATGCACTTAGGAACCTTTCTGCCAGTTACAGATGTTTTCCCATTTTAAATCTTCTGGAAATCCTAACATTAGTATGCAATGATTTTGTAGGGAAACTATAAACAAGTTTATGACACTCAAATAATACATGTTCATAGAACATACGTAGTCTTTGGAGAAGGGGTTTCTCTGTCTTGAACATACCATGTGCCATCAAATCAGGATGCTTTGGTCTAGGGTTTATACCTGCTCCTGCAATATCAATAAATGTAATTCCAAGACAGGATTCCTAGACCTGAAACAGGAAGATGTAGCTGTCTTGCAGAAAGACTTTATTAAGCTTCTGACCTTTCTGCTCCCAGAACTCTCTCTATAAACTTCAGGAAAATCTTCAGCTACTACTAACCAACAGTATTTCTTACTTCCAAACTGAGGACAAAAACTGAGCTTTTAAGAACAATTTACCAATTTTAAGTCATTTTTGTCACTCTCTAGGCTACTGTTATCATGCAACATTAAAAGATTATTACAGACCACTATAATAACTACTTATTCCAAACTCCCTTTAGAACCAATCACCAAGTGGAATGCAGTGGATTATTTCCAAAGAAGCTAGGTCACTGACCTGAAATGCTGTGGAATTTCCATGCTTCTGGCTCTTCCCTTGGGTTTAGCTTTAAATCTGGTAATTCTGACATCTCTAATACGTGGTTGCCTCTGCTTCCTCAGCACAATATACTAGACTTGTTAAGAGATGTGAAATAGATAGTGCAGATCAGAGACAAGGTTAGAAATGTGTCTGTATGCTTCTTCCATATTGCCAAAATGTAGTGTTTCTGTAGGGGTGGAAAAATGAACACAAACAATGCTGGAGGCTTTGTGGCACAAACAGTGCTGGGGGCTTCTTTGCTAATGGTCATATGTTTTGACCTATGAGTACTATCTAATGGGGATTTTTGTAGAGATAGCATGAAGCTGCCACAAAAGTGCAGCTGGATAGTTCTTTTTCAGCCAAATTCTGCATTTCTAAACCTTATACATCATCAGGTGTCTGGGAAATGATACAGTGTTCAGGATCTTCCTCAGTATTTGTAAATCATGAGATCCTCTGTAGTATATGCTTTCATCATTAATCTTTTGGTTTGGTGAGAGCTTCCAATGATCCAGATGTGGTCACAGGTTTAGTCATCAAGTCCCAAAGGTTTGCTAGTTAATTCTTTCTCTCTTATCTGTGATCGTGCTCTGAATGACATCCAGTGGTAGATTTAGCACAACTGCAACAGATAAGTTTTTCAGACAAAGAAAAGGGCTAATAAAAAAGAGCCTTTTCCAAGCCAGTGCATATAATGACATTGCAGCACCTACTGGCTTTCTTAGTGTTTCATCATATTTTATTTGTATGGAAGAATTTTCTCTATGGGAACTTATTAAAGGGAGAAAGTCTCCAGAAGTCCTTCCAGCAAGAAACCAAGAGTACGCCTTTAGATCAAGATGGAATGAGATACAAGGAGCAGCAAAAACTGAAATGCTGCTACCATTTAGGTGATTGTGATATAAGTTGCCTTTGTTTCTCCTATCACATCTTCCATGTCCAGCAAGAAATTGTCTAAACAGGCCTGGAAAAGCAGGATATTTAATCAAACATTCCCTTGCTCTGGGAACTGCTCCTTCAGCCAGTGAATCTGTTTTGAAACTCCTAAAGGAAACAGCTACATTAGGTCATGTCTGTTGACTTTGCATCTTGAAACATTGATTCATCACCTGAAATACTTTGGAAATCAACTTGCAGACAAGGTCTCTCCTCGTTTCTTCCACTGGATGCAATTTAAATTTTCAATTTTGAAATCTCTGGTTGCTGCAGCAGAGCTGAAGTTAGTAACTTCAGTGATGGTTCTGCTCATGCCACTGAGAATATAATTCTGCTCTCAAGACATCATCTGCATCAAACAAGATGCAATGCTTTGAGTCAGCCAGAATCTGCTCCCTCTTCTGATTTCTGTTGAAACTTGAAATGCTTTGAAAGCACCAGCAGATATTCAGCTTCAAATCCTCAGTGTTGAATGTGCTGAAAGAACATCTAGTGAAGTTTATTACAAACAGATTTTACAGTTGAATCTTGGTAGAGCCACTTTTTATGTGGCTCATGTGGAAGTAAAAAACTCTTCTGAAGAGGATAAGAAGTAGAAGACTTGGTGAGAAATATATATTAAAATAAGCAAATTCCTGTTAGGGTGGCATTGAAAGTTTTTTCATTATTATTCAGAAGGTAGTTTACTCAGTTTTGATTGGATTACTAAAGATATCACCACACAAGTCTGTCATGGCAACCTGAATAAATGCAGAACCAGCAGCATTCTGAGAATATTCAAGATCTTTTCAAAAGCAATACCAGCAAGATGAGTTATTTCAGAAATCTACTCTGTTCTGGGACAGAATACCTTTGTATGTTTGCCAGTGAGTAAAAGAGGGAACGTTTCAACTAAAAGATTGGTGCAAATTGCACTTTTATCTAGTAAAATAAAGGCTCACATTGCCTGCAAGGAATAGTTAAGCCCATTGTAGAGGAACACACTAATGCCTTTGTGCTGTGAACATAAGAGATTTTTACATACAGACATATCCTAACCAATTAATAACTTTCTTGTTACAATAAAGCAGCAGAACTACCAGTTCAGATGCATGGCTTTTAAATTGGTGGTGCATGTCTTAACAAATGCTGTACCAATGTTCATGATTGTTTTAGGGAGACAATTATACAGGATAGTGAGCTGTATGCTTTCACGTATGTGGATAAATAGTTTTTAAAAATTGATAAAAGTTGAAAATAAACTGTTCTTTTCAAGTGCTGGGAACTGGAAATTTTCTGTTCTTGTTTCAATTACAGACATATCTTACTTTTCAGTAGATTTCATGTATTGCCCCAGAACTTTTTGGTCAAATATAGACTCAAAACCACTGTTGATGATTTGCAATGAAAAGTAAATTTGAACAAGGCTGCAGGTACAGATTTCAGCGGCTTTAATGCTATTTCTGATTCCTAGATAGTTTAGGAAAAAATTACTAAGAGGATTATGAAATACTGAATCAGTTCTCTGCTATCAAAGGTCTTTAACAACTCTTACTACTTAATGACTACACGTTTACTCTCACTCCTGTGCTGTCTAGAAAGAAAGGTGGATTTTTTTTTTTTTTTAAGCAACATTCCAGGCAAATAACAGCATTTCTGAAAGTCACATCTTTTCCTGAACTATGGATTTCCCATTTCCAGTTTAGAAGAAGAGTAATGAAAAATATTCTTTCCTCTAGATAGGAAAGTATGGTATTTGGAGCTGTTTTTTTAAAAGCTGTTGTGATTCCAAAAAACAGTCAGGCTACCATAATTTATGTTGTTGGCAAGAGCTGGAATCGTGACACCTGCAATAAGTAAGCTCTCTATGTGATGTTGAGCAGTATCTCATAAATCATGAGGTTCGCCAGCTGCTTTTCAGAGAACAAAATCCTACATATAAATTTAGACCCACACAAGTGGTTCCTGAATGCAGAGGCTTGCAGATCGTACCTTCTGATCCACCTTTAACACCTTGCCAATATTACACCCTGTTAGTGCTCGTCTCTTGGGAAAAGCCTTTATGGCTTTTTTCAGGAAAGGTTCAGAAGTCTGTTTTTTAATTAAAAAAGCGCAGCAGTAAACTGCCAATCCAGCTCATTCTTGTATTAATTTAGTATATCAGATTAAAAGGAATGGCAGCTAATGTTTTCAAAATGCTATTTTTCTACTTAGGTACTTTAAATTAAATTGAGATGTGTGAATAAAATTAGTCTGCTTTTCAGGAGAACTTGGCAAATCAATTTTCAACTGAAAGTTTCCACCTTGTACTGGGTCTGGCTGGGATAGTGTTAACTTCATAGCAGCCTGGATGATGCCTCGTTTTGGATTTGTGACTAAAGCAGACTGGATAACACACAACAATGTTTTGGCTGTTGCTGAATAGTGTTTGAGCAGTGTCAAGGCTTTCTCTTTTTGGGATGGAACACAGCTTGGACAGCTGACCTGAGCTGGCCAAAGGGATAGATATAACAGTCCATGTAACATCATGTTCACCAGTAAAAACTGGGGAGGAGAAGCAAGAAGGGTTTTGGCTTCTGAGGTGGCTTTGTTTGGAGACTGGCTGAGCATCACTATACCTGTGAGAAGCAGTGAGAAATTTCATTTGCTTTGCTGTTTGCTGTTTTAGTTTTGGGGGCTTTTTTTCTTCCCCATATTAAGCTGTCTTTATCTTGATGCAGAGATTTTCTTGATTTTGCTCTGCTGTTTTCTCCCCTCACCTTGTGTGAGTGCTTGGATACTGGCAGGGGACAAGCCACCATGCATCTGTACACTCAGGTTCTTTTTCACTAGACTGAGAAAGTTGCAGCATATTTTATTTGTAGTGCATGCAATTAAGGAAATCTTTGATCAGCAACCCTCCTCTGGATGCTCTCTAATAGCTCCATGAACTTCGTATGTTATGGTGCCCAAAACTGCACACAATATTCACGGTGAGATCAACCCACTGCACAGTGGGAAGATAACATCCCTCAGCTGGCTCGCAGTGCCAGGGTACTGTGACTCATGTCTACCTTGCCATCTACCAGGACTCTCAGGTCCCTTTCCATGGTCCTGGCTTCTAGCATCTCATTCCCCAGTCTGTACATCCAGGGTTGCCCCATCCCATATGCAGAATCCAGATCTTGCCCTCAGGGGAGTTGACAGCTCCTCTCAGTATCACAGGCAAACTTACTTAGTATGCCTTTAAGACCTGCATCCAAGTCATTTGTGAAGAGACCTGGCCCTAAAATGGAGTTCTGGAAGGGCTTGTGTATAGAGGATAATACAGTAGGTTTCATATATGCATCATCTGTTACTTACCCACTCAGCATGAGTTATTGCCACCTCCAGTACAGGGGAGAGACTTGTGTATGGTAAGGTACAGTCCTAGAATTTTCTTTTTTGGAGAACTGAGAGTTTTACTTATATCTTCTTTCTTCCCCCTGGCTGAATGTATTAGTAGCACATCCACTTACCAGTGTTTCACTCTGCTAATCCAGGGCTTTCATTAGTAGAAGTACCTTAATGTTAACATTTTATGGCTGGTTTGCTTTAACATGGACTTAAAGATTAGGGATACTGTTTTGCTTCATTTATTGGAAGAGATTTGGAATATCAGTTGGTCAAGCTTATTTCAAAGATTGCTCTTTAAAGAAAATAGGAATTTAGCCCAAATCAAAATATATGAACTATTTTATTTGCTAGATTTACATGGAGAATTTTCAAATTCAAATCTGAGTTCTGAGTTTGTCCTGCTGCATATAAGGCATACTCTGATGTGGTACCCAAAAGA
>VZTT01043332.1:0-13401 GCA_013400855.1 Buphagus erythrorhynchus | reverse complement strand
ATTTATTTATTTATTCCTTAATTCATTTTCCTGTATGAGATGGCTTTTTTTGTAAATCATCTGGTTTTGGGCACAATAAGCACTAAGCATTGAACTGCATTCAAGTGTGGTACATACGAGAGTGTGGATGTAACTAAAGCAAGCAAACCTTATGCTGTGAATGCAGGAAGGTACCGCAATGTTTTTACAAGTTTTGCAGATCTGAATAATTAAGATACAGGAGACTGAGTAAATAATCTGCCAACTCTCCCAAGCTGAAATGTATCCACAGAGAAAACAAAAAGCTAAGAAAGCTGCCTTTCATCACTTTTTGTATTGAAATTATTTCCTTCTGCAAAGGTCTTTGTTATTCCAAAGCATCACTGGGTTCATGATGCTCATACAGACCTTGCTAGCTCTGGTTAAGGGGATTTTTTGCATAAGCACACAGCAAGTATGTAAGCAACAGGGCATTCATGAGGAAAGGGGGAAAGAAAAAACAGAAAATCCCTTACCAGGACAGGATATCATTTGCTTATGGTATATTGTTCCTGCTGAGGCTCGTGGTTAGTGGTGGCATGGCAGAGTTTTGGTTGAGAGACCTTACTTGACAAAGTAAGACAAAACAGAAGGATGGGATTCTGGAATGTATCATCACTAGGCTTTAGAATATCTTTTCCAAATGTAAAGGTATGTAGGCACAGATACTAGATGGTTGAATTATTTTAAAAAGTTGTTGCAAAAAATGATACGTTTTACATATTAGGTGTGAAAAAGCATTAAAGGAGCAAAAATAAGATTGAGTACCTTCCAAATTATTTTTTTCTCCTTCTTCAAAGGTAAACTCATTTTTATAGAGTTCTGCTGAATGTTGCATGTTTTGTTTTGAAACTACGGGACTTCAGTTAAAGCTTGGGTAATGGTAAATTATTCATTCTTTTCAGTTTATACTTGGTTTAACAATAATGGTTATTTCATTTGTACAAAGTAAGTCACTTGATGTTAGCCATCTTCTATTTTTGTTTAATGTGAAAGGTAAGTATCCTATAGGAAACTTTTAAAAAGCTACCTCTTGTGTTTCTTTTAGTGTTAGTGGAATGCATGATAAAATACCAGCCCCTTAAGGTATACATTTATATATAATCGTTTTAAAGCAAATACCATCTAGAATTCTAAAGCTGAAAAAATGTTATCATGTATGTATACAAAAATTTATCATTTTATGTGATTTTGGGGTATGCTTTTAACACGAATTTTTGGATATGCTTTGGGAATATGTTTAATTTGTAGATACTATTTTATTTCCATTTGTTTTGAGGAAGCAAGTATCATGGTAATTGTATAGGCATAAAGACGTTCTCAAATGGCAGGCTTCTTGGGCTTTGGGAGTATTGTTTCTAGATGTCTGAGTTTTACTCTATCATTCTCACTTTTCTTAAATATATTCCAAAAATATTGTTATTACTTATCGTATCTATTGCAATTTTTCTACACTGACTTTATTTTAAAGATATTGAAATACAGAGCAGATCATCAAATAACTAAACATTGAATCTGAGACATAGGTTTCTTGCTTGTTTTATTAGTTTGGGATCTGGTTGTTGGTTTTTATTTTTTGTACTTCTTTCTCCTGCCTATACTGTCTGAAGTGTATTTCATTAGTTATGTTCTGTGGGCTCATGTTCATGTACTCCATTGCAGGTCAGTTCCTCCTAGAAGAATCCCGCCTGGTAGAAGCAGCTGAAATGGCAAAAAAAGCAGCGGAACTTGATAATATGGAATTTGATGTTGTTTTCAATGCAGCCCATATGCTCAGGTTAGTGCTTGTTTTGTGCTAGCTGCCTCACTTGATTTTCCTCTTCTTTTGGAGGAAAAAAGTCTTCATAGCTTTTGCCTATGCAGGATGCTTTTTAAAGCCCAGCAACTCTTTTGAATAATTCAGTATTATTGTTAATATGATACTAATAAGTGGAATTAAATTATTGCAGCATTTAGCACTTTGCATTTCTTAAATTCTGTTTATTCTATTCTAATTTCCTACCTTCAAAACTTCTATTGTTCACAATCAGATAATGCATTTTGCTTGCAAATGAGAACAAGTGTTTCTTTTGTGAAGAACCTTCTGTAGGATTTCCTTTCACCTGATTTTTTAAATTTTAGTGTGCATAGCAACTGAAAAGAGAAGACCATATTTCTCATCTGGATGTAAATAGAGAATATTGAAAATTTCTGTTAATATCAGTAGGGAACACTATGATAATTAAAAATCTAAATATTCCAGGCTGATCATCACTTTAAGATGCAAAGGAGTACTTAGTGTTATTCTCAGAATCTGTGATTTAAAATGTAGTCTTATATTTAATTCTGGCTTATCTGAATAGAACAAAACTTTGGACTTGTGTTTTAGTTTTTAAAGCTGTCAGACCTGGTTATTCATTAACATGAAGCTTCTGTCTGTGAGTTTAACATTATCCTTAAACTCACATTACTGTAATAGGTAACGTCCATGCTTATTTCTAGGATCATTATCTAATTATTGTCTATTGTCCACTTAACAGCTATAAGGGTAGTTGATTTCATTTAGATGGTATCTAAGCATAGAAAATGCATGAAAAAGGAAATTAAAAATATATTTCATTAGCACAAAACAGTTCTTGAAATAATTTCTCTGCTGAAGATACCTTACTAGACTCCTTGATATTTTTAGCATTTTAAATAAGAAATGAAAGAAAAAGAAAATAGTATAAAAGCGAAGGTAGAATCAGCTTCAGGCAAGTGACCTTTTCAGAATTTTGGTTTCTATACCATGATTTTCAAATAAGACCCCAAAGTTTTTTTTTTTAAATACCTTACTGCTTGTAGATTAGAAAGGAAACCAAGACAAATGGCTCATTGGTAAACAATAGTTTGACCTGACAGAGGTGTATGAGCTGTTTTACAGATAGCTCTTCCCTTCCCCATGATTATTTTGTGAACAATATCTCTCAAGACAGAATTCAGTAATTTGAAACATTTAGATTAATATTTCAACTTCACAGACAGAAGCATAGCAAGTTAGGCATGACATCTGAATTTAGGAAGGTGTGGGGATTCCTGATTTTACTGAGTGTGTAGTAGAAGATGGTTTAGTGGCATGATTGTGTGTATTATAAAATGTGGTGTTGTATGTAGATCAGTACTATTTTGGAAGTAGATTTAATAAATCTCCTGCTTTCTCTATGAGCACTGAATGTAGCATTCAAGGTCTTTGAGGCACATATCTTTGAGGTTACATCTGGATATGCGTATTTTTTTACTTTTAAAGCAACAGCTATGCTGCTGTGCTGTACATCAGCCATGGTTACCCTGCTTGATCTGGTTGGGAGTGTAGCGTGTTTGGGAGGGCTTGACAAGCAATGAGCTCGATGATTCTAAGCTGCATTCTCAATTTTTACTGTGAGTGCAAAGCCAAAACCTTCAAAAACAAAGAAAATGCACCAAACTGAAACACTTAAATAAAGTAGGCCTGCTTTAGTTTAGCTAGAATCCCTTGTGCTCCTTTGAGATACCCAGTTGATCTAATTTTTCACTCAATACTCAGCTCTCTTTGTGGAAGATCCTGTCTTCCTAATACTCTCTGAGAGTCTAAAGTGGTCTGTAGGATTTAGCAAGAGTTGGGGTGGCAAAGCTGAGTACAGTGCTGACAAGTATTTGCTTAAAACCCCATGTGTTAGCATCTGACTGATTTTTGCTAAAGGTTATGATTTTGTTGTCTGTCCTTGTTCACTGCTTTACTTAGCAATTAATTCAAATATATTGCTTCTGTAATACTTGTTGGACAAGGGCAATGCATATTCATTCATTGTAACAGAGCAGCTACAAATCCACCAGGAGTCTGGCTCTTCAGAAGCAGATGATTTTTAGGATCTTTAGAACAATGGAGAGCTGAGGTGATTCCAGGAGGGAAACAGATACCACGATACAAAGGAGGACAGAAAGGAGTACTCCAGGTGGCACAGAGTGACACTGCTAGAAACTGAATGCTAAAAACAGTCATAAATGAAAGGTTGACATAATTTCAAGTAGGTGACCAACTGCTCTTAGATACCCTAGAGAGCTATAAAAACTGACTGGTAAGTGAGTAAGAATTTTGAATGAACTGCACAGCTGTGAGATAGAAAATACATTATAGAAGTTCACAGAGCATGAAAATGAAATGACTCTTGTGAGAGACACGGGATAAATTTTAAAGACATGCTGTGGAATAAGAGACAGAAATTGATATTAATGTGGATGATGCAAGGTTTCCAAAATGACTGCAAGATAATAACAGAAGCTTAGATTTTTGTATAGATTCTGATATTTTTCAGACCAAATATTTTACATAGTGATGTGTTTTTAATTAGGAAGGAATCATCTTTCCCTCCTCTCCTACTACTATTTCCACCTTTAGCCTAAGGAGTGTCACAAGACTCAGAAATATGAAGACATTTCTTGGTTTACAGCTGTTTTGGATGGAAAATAAACATACTGTTCTCTCGCAATGCAATTTATTTTTCTAGTCTAGTGCTAAAATATTTTCCTTTTCTTTAAATCCCCCTACTTGCTGAGAAAAAATTAAATTAAAATGTAACCTAAATAAAAATTAACAACTTCTGAAATTTTTGAACTGGAGTGCTGCAAGTTAATTTTCTTATTCTTAAATTTGCAACAGAATTGTTAACTGTAAATGCAGTAACTGTATTTATAGATAGCCTGTTCTCGTTTTAGCAGTCACAAGAAGAATGTCTGCTCTTCCAATCAGATATTCCAACATTACTGATTTCCTCTCTTTGTGACTGAATCTGAAGTAAAAAAAATTAATTATTTAGTTCTGTTTGCATTATTGAGAGACCTCCCCTTTCCTAATTACATTATAGTTATTAATTTTTTTTCCCAAGTGACTTCTGTAGCAACCCATTAATGCAATGCAGGATGATTGAAGTCATCTGTAAGAGGGGTGAGATGTGGGATGAATGCAATTAATTTCTTTGCAACAGTCTGGTAACTTTTAACTTGCATAATGCTTGTCTGTAAAATTCATTTTCTCAACAAATTTGTTTTCCAGACAGCTTTCTTCAAGGGTCATGCAGCCATTTGGGTGGTTCTCAAAGCAGTATCTGGTGATGTGTTTTATGTCAGTGGTATTTGCAATGCTCTTGCTCAGAGGAGTTTGCAGTCTCAGCGGAGCAGTGAGGTGTGTGACACTGCACGGTGGTGGCTGCAGCTCCAGGGGCTGAGCCATGAGCCACAGGGCTGCACCTCACTTGGCTCTCCTAGACCAGGTGAGCTGCCCTGAGCTCCTTCCTGTGGGCAGGGGAATGATTATTTCTGCAGTGAAGGATGGCAGTGTGGGTGCACTGCCGTAAAAATTAGGAACAGGAAAAGAATTTCACCTTGCCTCCACATGAAAACAAGTTTAGGAAAAAGACCTCTTCACTTAAAAACACACTTTGTAGGAATAATTCATTTTTCCATGCTTTTGTGAGAGGGTTGTTCTGGGAAAACCTCACGTGACATGAAGTTACAGGATGTCTATTGGCTGTTGAAAACAGAAGTCTAAATTAGAGCAGTACTATGTGACATGGTCTTTATTTTTCAGTGATTTTCTGTTGGAGTATTTTGGTTGTCCAGAATACACTGACCAAACATGGAGTGTAATTGCTGATACAGTAGCATAGGCACAACTTAACCCTTTGTTATTTTCTGAACAGATTATATTCATCCTTTATATACTATCTATGTGCTTAAATATATATGTATGGCAAAGCATATAGTCTATATAGATTTTTGAAACAAAAAAAATGTGGATGGATGGTTCATTGCAACAGAGCAGCTGATTCTAAAACCTGATTACAATTTTGTTTTTACACAAAAAGGCCCATTAAGAATGCCAAGTATCAGCATTCAGCATTTTAAAATAGGAATTGCTGAAGAAAATTTCTTTGTAGGCGTGCCGACATCTGTGATTTTACTGTAAAAAAACCAACAGTCTGAAGCCTTGTACCATACAGCAGGCAGGTTAAAACTAACCCTTTCCCACTCACATATGTCTAAATCAGTCAGCACTGGTGGTGTTTTTCTCTTACAATAGTATTTTTTCCAGTGAACAGTGTAAAAATCAAATGAATGTGAAGTGATTATACCTGGGTGTCAGGAGAATCTAAGAGTGATATGTTGTCAAGCACATTTATTAGGTGTCACTGGTAGTCAGCTGGAGCTAAATATGGGGAATTGTTTGGTTTGGAAGGTCAGGTTGACAGATATGAGAGAATAAAAACTGGAAACTTTTCTTCCCTTAAAACGACATTGGATGCTAGTTGTTAGTGGGGAAAATGAGATAAGTTTTCAAGGTCAGTCCTCATGAAAAGATTTAGGATAGAGGTTAAAATATAGCTCATAACTATGAAAAACACTCTTCTGAACCTCTCTCTTTCCCTTTCCTTCCTCTCTGTTTTTTATCAACATTTTATCTAATATTTTACTCTAATGTGAGTTATGTTACTTTTAATAGTGTCCTTCCTTTATTTGACATTGATCCAGAGCTCTTTACTGCTCAGTGGCATAGAGTTACTGCAATTTCCTAACTCTATGCCTTTAATTTTTCTCAAGGGAAAGCTGTTTCAGGGCTTAACATAATTAATTTCTAGCTTAGATTTGCAGTGAAAATGGGAACCAGAATTCTGAAGCATCTTAACTAAAGGAACTGTTGCTGAATGTCCCAATAATGGAACTAGCATTTTCCTCACCAGGTTACTGTGTTGTGCATTCATTTCTATAAACTGTTTTTAATGGGGAACTATCTATTCAAACTGATTTCAACTTGGCAATTAATGTTCCTTGTTTCAAGATGTACATGTGGCAGGAAAGCAATCCATGTATTTCCACTGACATAAAGGGGGTGGACAGGATTTTAATGTGTTCCATACTCACATGCCAGCAGCTCTTTTTGGAGGTGAAGTGTACCATTTGTATTTGCCTCCTGGGAAAGGCACCTTGTTTATTGTATGTTATTTCACCACTTTCAGAAGTGATTGGTGTCCTGACAGTTTTGTGCAAACAGGAAAAAAAAAAAAAAAAGAAAAAGCTCTGTAACATGTTTCATTTTATAGTGCCTTGTTGTAAATCCTGAATTTCCTAAGTATGAGATTATTTTTTTTGCAATCATTTCAAGTGCTACTGGTGCCCAGCAGGAGTGATTCAGAAGCAGGTTGAATGAATATTTTTAGACATTCAGTCTTTTCTAACCACTGCAACCGCTGAGTCAATGATACATGTGCAAAGTAATTTAAAACAGTTAACAGGTATAAACCAGGTTCTATTTAGCAAAGTGTTACTCATGAAGTGGTTTCAGCTTGCACAGGAATTATGTGAGAAACTTCAAAGGGATTATCCTTTCTCCCTTTCTCCTCCCAATACCAGTAGCTGTCAAAATATGTTGTTTGGGATTACATGGCCTATTCATGTATTATGGCTAATGTTTAAAATCTGGGTGGATAGAAACAAAATTAGAGTAAAATTTAATAACAAATCATGCAGAGGCTCATGTAATGAACAAGGTAAAACAAGTGCTGAGTTGATTGATACTTTTTGAACTAGTAACTTTGCAAAAGTAGGAAAAGAAAGAAAAAAATAAATCAAACAGCCAACCCTACAGTCGTATCCTTTTCTAATGTTTCCATTTTGTATCACAGAAGTGCATCTGTAATCACATAACAAACACAAATATGCTGAAGATCTCCTGTCCTAACTCTCCTATGAAAGGACTTAACGCTTCATAGGAAAATAGCAAGTGACTTTAGTAGAAGATAAGTAGCCCACCTGAGAGTCCTGCTTGGTTGTTCTTACAGATTTGCCATCTTTCTCTTGACATGTATGTGATCAACTGATATTCAGTGGCCAAAATGAATAGTTAAGGGGAAATTAAGGTGGAGACAAAAGGAGGAGAGAGGGATTTGAGAGAGGTGATAAAAAGGGCCTGTTGAGACAAAAACATGTTTGGATTTCTTTGGCAACATACTGCATTTTTGTTTGAAGACATTAAACTAAAAACTCAGGAGAAGAAATAAAAACTAAACTATTAGGAGCATGTAGATGCTGACAGTAGTAAGGAGAAAAAGTGTTAAGCTAATACTGTGTCAGGTACCCAGAAACTCATCTTATTCTCTTGGAATATGAGATTTACATTTAAATGCCTGCTCAGAATTATGTAAGTAAATGTTGAAATGAGAACTCTTTTCTGAATTAATTACCTCAATCATGGAAACCTAGTTTTCAGAAATCTTTATGTTCCCTGACTTTTTTTCCTTTTTTTGCTGGAATTATAGTGGTTTTGGGAGGGAACACAGTGAGTAACTACATTATGGAATAATACACAGTTTCAGAATTTAAAGTATGTCTGATAACAAAAAAATAAGCCACTTTTTCTTCTGGGGAAGACTGGTATGTCTCTTTTTTTTTGCCTGCGATGAGTGTTCAGCATTCTGTATTTCTTTCTATTAGGTACTAATATCATTGCAGAACTAAAAAGAAAAAGAAGTAAGCTAAGAGGATAAGCGGATTTGTGCTAATGGACATTCTGAATTATTAGAAAACTTTTAGATTTACATATTTTGTGCATTTGTTAGGGTAATATCCTTAAACAGCAGGGAGTAGTTGCAGTGTTTAGTTTTTAGCTATGCTTCTTTAGGTATGGTTTCATTTTAACCCGAGAAAAATGAGGTGTAACTACGTTGTTCTTTTCCATCCTGACAGACAAGCCAGTCTTAATGAAGAGGCTGAGAAGTATTATGAAATGGCAGCAGGATTAAGACCTAATGTAAGTATCTTCTTAATGATACCCATTACTTAAGTTGATGAACGTGCTGTGGTACTGAACCCTTTGTGTTGAGGAGAACTTGCTGGAGCATTTGATCTCTCAGCCTGTGTTATGTATGTTCTTTTAATAGTTAATTATTGGGTGGTCAGATGAAGCTGTTCATTTGTCAAACCAGTCACTGCACTCTCAAGTTGCTTCAGTGAAGTGATCTAGCCATAAGTCTTACTTGGCTAACATACTTGGAAAAGCCTTCTAGATTTAGATTTATTTATGTTTAAATGTGTTAAGTTTGGAAAGTTTTTCCAATTCCATCTCTTCACTAGTAAAAGAGAATGAAAGGCTGTCCTGTGAGCCACAGTTTAAGGCATTTTTAATAATATATTTATGCATTTTCATCTGTCATGAACTTCTGGCAAACATTGTTCAGCAAACATAAATATGTTTATCTCTGATGTATTTGTATATTGGCAAAGAAATACTTGTTGTTTGAGCAGATATATGTAGGAGTAAGTGACAGATGCTTTTTAAGAAGAGAAGTTCATTTCCAATTTGCATTGCATCAGGAATTAAAGAAATAAAATACTTTGTACTTACCTTTTCAAGGTAAGTAAAAAGTATTTTATTTCTTTTCAATTACCTTCATATTTTGAGGAAAAAATCATAAAGGGGGCATAATTTATTTTAGATACATAACACTTTGTATATGCAATAAATCATATCTAGGAAAATTCCACAGAAGTCTGTAGTGCCAAATTTGAGGCTACAAGTCAGCAAATGCAGTAAAAAAAGGGAAAGCCCAACTGAAAACAAAAAAAAAATACATAAAAAGGGTTTCAGAGCTAAGAATGGAAAGCAACAACAGCTAAGACTCAAAACAAGATAACAAAATACAATAAAAAAAACCTTGTAATGGCTTATTCATATGAAATTACAGATTTCATACTGTCGCTTAAGAACTCTCAAAAACCTACTTATTTCATTACTTCATACTTTGTGAAATAACAATAAAGACTATGATTCACAATGCTTACGTGATGCAAGACATTTTTGGTTCTTTTTCTGAGATGATACCTTAATGTTTAAAGTATTCCCTCAGCTGTCTGCAAATTGGTACAATTTCTCTTTTCTGTGCTTCACTGCATGCTCAAAATGCTTCTCAGAAACTAAGTTTATTGTGTATAATCCTATATAAATATGGTTATATGTGCAAGGTTTCTCAGAGAGCTTTGGAGTGACTGACAGCAAGCTCATAGCAGTAGTACTCTAAAGGTTAGGTATTTCTGATTATTGATGACAAGCTTTACATGTTATGACTGAAGTATCCTTTTTGAAGGATAAGATTATCAAAACAATTTATTGTAGAAACTTTCTTCTAACTTTGATTAGCGTAAGTAAAATCTAATAGGAATTGGTGTTCAGCTTTCTTCAAAATATAATTATACTTTTATATTCAAGATGATAGTTTAATTTTCTAGCTAAGCATATGGTTCATGACTTTTTAAGAATATTTTATTGGTGCAGAGTGGGAAACTTGTATCCATTTTCACAGCCATTATCAACTGTCTGATTACTTTACAGGGACATGTCTCAAAAATGTAAACAAAACCAGAAGTAGTCATACATATTTTTGTTATTGTTATTAACTTTCAAATTTGTCATACTAGTTTCAGACTGGGAGGAAAAGAAGCCACTTGAGGGGGCTTACTTGGTGGTAAGCAGTTTAATGCATACATGGTAGGACAGAAGCTCCCAATCTTTCCAAAGGAATATGGAATGAAAATTATTGAAGAACTGTGTACTTCATGGCTGCATCTGTGCCAATAAATTAAATGTGCTCAGAACTATTCTCCAGTGCTGATTGTACCAGCTGCTTAGAGTGTGTCCAGGTACTGTCCTAGAGACTGCAGTGGCCCAGTGCAGAGCTGTGTAGAAACCATACTCACAGCCTGAAAACGACCACAGTTGATTTTGTTATTTTGTATGCAACCTGTGTATCCTCTCACTGTCTTAAAAATATGAAGGATCAGCAAAATTATATGAGTCAAGATGATATAGAAATATCATTAAATAGAATAAGTGCTTGAAGGATCTTTGGTTGCTTGGTTTTTTTTTTGTATCCGTCACTAATGGTCTAGAAACATTTCTTGACAGAAAATTCAAACTGCTAGATGTATTAATGTGATGTAATATACAGATTCCTACCATTCCATGTATGTATAAACACATACCTATATGTGTATTTGTGTGCATCTGTTTAGCTGCTAAATAGGTCTGTCCCCAAACTGCCTCTCAGTGAGAATACTGTGGCAGCATTGAAGTCTCTTTCTGTGCAGTGGATCAGCCTTGTTACCAGTATAATTAAGTGCTCAAAGGGTCTGTTTAACCAGTCTTCCTTCTTTTGGTGCTTTAAACAGTACTGTTTGATATGAGTGAATTATGGAGCAGAATCCCAAGTAAACTGGCGCTCTGCTTCTTTTCAGTATGACTTTTTTCCTTTGGTTCCCCAGTCACTTGGCCAGATCCCAAGTTGAAGATCCATTTCTTTGTTATCAACTTCTTTCAACTTCTTTCTTTCACTGTGCCAAGACAATTAAATTATCACCTATTCTTTAGAATAACTTCAGACCAAAGCCTGGCTCCTGAGAGATTTTCATCTAGCAAGGCCTGAAACAAAACTCAGATTTCCACTCTCTTGTATCTGTTTCTTTACAAATATAACATTTTGTATAGTATCTCTAATATCACTACTATAAGATACAGTCCTTAAGAGTAATAAGAGATTTTAGTAATACTGTAAACACAATCTTTTACTGATTGTTAGTGAATTTTTTATGCTTGTTTAGCTATCATGACACAGTTGTGTTCTCAGCATTCAATTTTCCTTTTGCATCCCTTTCTTTGGTTTCTCAACCATTTTTGTTGCTTTTGGAATGAAGCAATACTCTCTGCACAATTCCTCATCTGCTCCCTAATGTATAAGGCCTTTGGATCCAGAAACTGCTCTGCTGAGCTTTTCTACACCCATGTCCAGTTTAAATGGCCGTCTGATTTACTACTTTCAGAGATACTTAATTGGCTATTTTAGTGCTTTTTCCAGACAGCAGTCTCCACTCTTTCATCTGTCTCCTAGACAAGCCCTTTTATTTCAGTGTCTCAGAATGGAAGAACAAGAGGGAGCACCAATATGCCTGCATGTCTGCATGTCTCATTCAACTAATCCATTTTTAGAAAAGTTGTGACTAAGGCAGCTAAAAACATTGCCAGAAACACAGTATTCAGTTACAGAAAATGTAACTTCTCTGGAACTTGCAGGCAATTGTTTTTAAGAAAGCAAGCATAAAAATATTTTATTTTTGCAATATTGGGGATGATTCATTCATCACTGAACTAATTCTGATATCTGAGAATACAAGTTATTTTTTTCTTTACAAGTCTTATTACAATGAATAAAAGTATTTGCAAGGAAAATATAAAGGAATGACTGAATACAGCAAAGTTGCATTAAAATGTATATCCACATCTTGAATGCCATCTTTGCTTTTGGATACACATTCTGTCTGCAGATGCTAAAAGAATTAAAACACTTTGATACAATAGGTGCACCAGCTGAAAAGGAGTTTGGGTGCAAATTAAAAACAAGTCTGGCTGTATTAGTGTTTGAGATATAGACCTAGCTGTTTTCTTAATAATGTTCACAATTGGCCTTGTTTACAGTAGGTGAGTATTTATACTCCATGAAAGTAATTTCCAGACAAATTTCAGAAGTGAGTATTTTCTGTAGAACTCAGTGCTGCTTTGAAGATGGGAACAATTTGTCTTTAACTTTATTGAAGAAGCAAGCATTCTCAAGGTTATGTCTATTTTAGCTTTCAGAGTGTCGACTTCCCCTGGACAGCCAAGGGACAGACAGGATTCTCTTTTCTTCCTTCAACTCTGTAGGCAACCTCCAGAGATTAGTCTCCCTAGTCACTTGATCTTTATGAATGCTTTCCAAAAAATACGTTACTGCATTGTGTGTTGTACCATGCTCAAAACAAAATCATTTTCGAGCCTTCTCAGTGAGAAACATATGTTTGTTCTAGCAGTGTTGGCTTGAGTGTATGTTAATCACGTTAGTCTAATTTTAACAAATTCAGTTGCATGAAGAAATGAAGCCATAAGTTTCTTGGACATTTATACAGTAATTATTCTGAGTGTGAGTACAGCTGAAGAAAAGCTGTATTCAGAGATGATATCTGGGTGCCCTACATATTGTAATCTTCAAAACCAGAAAATTGTTTTAGCAAGTCGTTAGGCACTCTAAAATATGGGCTTTAAGCTTGCNTTAAGCTTGCTTTGTTGTGGAAAAATCAGTCATCCAGAAACTGTCTTTAAATCAGCCTTCTTTACAAGAATGTGAGATACTGACTTAAGCCTTTGTTCGACTTTTAAGATATCATTTGTGTAACAGAGCTGCGTTTCTAATTTTTTAAGCCTGAGCCTGACTGAAGCAGCCAGTCTTTATAAACTGCTCTAGAACCCCCACATATGGCCAATGGCTTTTGAGAGGAAAGGGCACTTTGAAGTGTGACCTCAAGAGTATTAAA
>VZTT01043331.1:162091-201052 GCA_013400855.1 Buphagus erythrorhynchus | reverse complement strand
CCCCCAACACTAGCCCATAGTCACATGCCACTTGCAGCAACTTGGGTCCACCTCCCATTGCTGGATCTTCCCTGTGGCAGTGCAGTGTGTGCATGCCACACCTCTGGCTGACACATACCAGGGCACACTTACCTGTGCCTGCTGTATTTTTTATGGTGCTTTTTGCAAGAAGCAAAAGCTGGAACAAAGTCATCCTTATGTATTTGTGATTGTTGCACAATGTTGGGAGAGCTGCCAGTGATATGTGGATCACTCATCTGCCTCCTGTCTCCGGGAGAGTTGATATTTCATGTTGTGACATATGGCATGGACTTTTGCTTTTAGGGGAAAATGAAAACTGCTTGTTGTAAAGAAAGCACAGATGGGTCAGACATTACAAAGAACTGATTTGTGGCTGAAAGTCAGTAAATTACTACCTCTCCCATCAAAACACAGCTTAAGATGTCATAGTGTAATACAGATCCACAACAGAATGCTGAGAGGCTCCATTCTGTGGTGTAGGAACCTCTGAAGTCAAGTGTCTAGAAATGCTGGTGACTTTGAAGTTCCATTAAAAGGGGAGTCATTCACCAGCTCAGTGCAGATAGCCTTTTCCCTGCTATTTCCCAGAATGATGGCACACTTTACACATGGCTGATTTCTCTGCCTGTGTAGGGAAACCCCAGCCCCCCTGGCGCTCAACAGGAGGCAGCTGGCACAGTGGTGCTGCAGGGCTGGTATTTGGGAAGGGCAGTGGTGCATTTCTCAGGGTGAGATGTCTAAATGAAAGCTATAGGTGGATGAGGCTTTTGTAAGGCCCTTCCCAAAACAGTAAACCAGCACTGTCAGCACCACACAGTGCACCCTGCCAGATTGTGTCCTGGTGTCAGAGCAGCTTAGGTTAGCCACAGAGAAGTTTCTGATTGAGGAGATACTGCCATCATCTCTCAGTTGGCATATAATCTCTGTGGCATGTGGGCTTATTTCCTTGACCCAGTGTGTTTGGGGTCTCTTCAGCTGTATGAACACGCCTGTTAGTAACTCAGCCCTGTTCAGGTGGAGCTGGGCTTTGAAAATCATTCCTGTTACATAAGAAACTGTTTCTTCAAAACAAGTTTTTTTGGTTTTAGGAGGTGAACAGGTAAACAGGTCAGGAGGATGTCTGCATGATGCATCATCCCTCGTGGAGGGGGTGTGGTGGTCTGCAGCATGTGATGCCTGGGGCTGCATCTCACAGCCACAGTATGACAGCTGCTCCACAAATCATGGAAGTCTCTCCAGAATGTCAGCACAGGGGGCTGGGGCCTTACTGAGACCCCCACATGCTGCTCCTGCCCCACTTAGTGGTCAGCAGTGCCCAGTGCAGGCAAAGTGCACACAAGGTTAAGCCATGAGGTCATACTGGTCTCTTGTGCTGCTGGCATGTGTGTGCGTGAATTTGCACATTTATTTTGAATGTTTAGACAGAGCCAGGTATGACCTGCAGCTTGTTCTTCTGTGTGAATCTGGATACAGATCAAATACTTGAGCAAATTATTTAAATTACTCTTCCTCTAGTGAGGCCAAAACCAAATTAACCTCAATCCTGTCCTGCTCAGCAACACTTCCTCACCCTGAAGGCAGATACATTTAAAAGGCACCTTCTGTCTATACCCCTGCAGCCACATGAAAAGACAGGCCCTTCTTTTGAGCATATGTGGGAGAGATTCTTTACTATCAGGGCAGCTGGGCACAAACCAGTGGGATAGTTGAGTTGAGAGCATTCATTTATTTTCCTTTTTTTATTTTAAAATAGTGATAAATGTAATAAAAGTGGAGTAATAGGTATTAAAGGTAATACAGAAGGATAAAAGGTAATAAGAAAGGGGACACTTTAGTGTGTCAAATGGGTTAATAGACCAGCCTGTGAGCCCAAGTACCTGAAGTGCTCATCTCATGTATCTGAGTGCAGTGTTGTAATGCACTGCTGTTTAGAGGGGAATTGCCTCAAGTTCCAGATCTGGCCCACATCCTCGTGGGGTTTTACTGGTGCGTGAGGGAGCTACTGATGTGTAAATCACAGCCCATTTTGGCGGGAACAGCAGATGGTGAGGCCACTGCTAATTACAGGATTGTGCAATGGGGCGAAGTTGATTGTGGTTTCAAAAGCCACCAGCGAGTTCTGACGTTTTCTTTTTTCGATTCCCCTAAATAAAGAAGTGTATCTGTGGGAAGCACAGACCCCCAGGAATCTGCTCTACCAGACCAGCCACAAAGGTTTTTTTCCTGCTGTGACCACACTGAGCAGGACCACGGGTCCCCAGGTGGTCACAGCCATAGCAGGGAGCAAAGCAGCAGCCCAAGGAGCACTGCCCATCTGGAGCAGCTGTCCAGTTTATTTCTGCTTAGTACCATTTAAAATTATCACAATTAACACAGCTGAGAAGAGAAAATCATCTTTAGGTAATGTGCCCCAAGCTTCACTGGTGTGTGGTGATGTGGTTTTACCAGGAACGTGTCATTAAAAGACAGCATGTGACATATTCTCACTACACATAACAACAGTGAGCAGGCTTGCTGGAAGGAAATCGAATGTTGCAGAAACTAAATCAAGAGTGGGAGAGAAAGGAAACCAGGTGTTTTTTCTCTGAACTCAGTTATTTATGCTGAATCATTTTCAAGCTGTTTCTGTGTCTCCCTCTAAGATCTTAAATAAATCTCTGGTACTGTTTCATGACAGGAGTTTATCTTCTCATCTTCCCAAGACTGGTGTTGACAGCTATTGTGTTAACTGAGAAGCTGTTTGTTTTTCTGTCTCCCCTTCCCCGTTTCTGCAGACTGCAGAGTCGACAGTTCCTGTTGATCCCTGTGTGTCTCTGCACCCGACCAGGAAACTTGGCTCTATTGTCAGGAGTACAAACCAAGGTCATTTCAGGAAAGTGCAGTGGCGTGTGGCCATGAGCCAGGCGAGAGGGGGTGATGAGAGCGATGGATAAGTTTTTGTTTGGTTGTTATTGTGGTATTTTGGGTTGGCTTTTTTGTTGTTGTTGTCGTGTTTTTGTTGTTGTTGGTTTTTTTTGTTTTGTTTTGTTTTTGTTTTGTTTTGTTTTGTTTTTTGTTTTTTGTTTTTTTTGACTGGGGTTTTTCTTCTTGAATCACTCAAATTCTCTGGTTTGCTCTTCTCAGGCACCTTCCCTCCAGGGATTTCTCTCACTATTACAAGTAAAGCTTCCTAAATCCTCCAGCCTTAAGCATTAATCTCAACCTAGCTTTTCAGGGAAATGGCCTTGTTCTGTGTTAATACTATTCTGGTGGCAACTGCAGTAAAGCTTTGGCCTCCAGCAGCTACTGCTGTGCTGCTGACACCTCCACTGTGGTGAGAGAAAAGGTTAATGCAGCTTTGGTAGTTAAGTGAAATACTCCAGCTAATTTGACTTTGATTTTTCAAAGTGATCCCATACCACTCAGGAAAAGAAACTAAGGAGAATTGCACATCCACTGCTGGGATATAACCCCACTCACACAGATCTCATGTGCTGTTTAAATGTTACCTAATGCCCCAAATTAATTCTTAGACTCTCCCTCCTACGCTGTTCTCTCCTGCCTGCTTCCCTTGAAATCTTAAACACATAATTCTCTTAGAAAAGGTGAACTGCATGGTTGCTCATATATTACAGTGCTCTGTCACTGGCAGAGGGATAAACACACACCTTTTCCTCTGTGAGCACCCCCGTGCAAAGCAGGCAGTACTAATTCATTACTTGCAAAATGCTACTGAAAGATGACTCACGTGTCTGATCTGGTGCCCATCCAAGCCAGAATGGGCCAACCACTTTTCCTGCTGAGAGCAGTAACATTTGGTTGAGGATGGGATGGAATAGCAGAGATACTCCTTGGTATAGCTGGAAAGTGAGAGAGTTTATATTGACTACATGCTCTTTAATCAAGGAATATTTGTAAGGAACATTTGTTGACATAATTGATCTGGTCTTAGGCTAAGTTTTATATTAGGTGGGGCAGACTATCTGGTGAGCTGAATTTTCTATGAAAGCAGAAACACAGCCCCTACAGGTGGTTCCTTGTAAGGTCATTCCCAATTCAACCCCTTGGTAGTCACCAAAAAGGTTTCTAGCTTTCTAAAAAGGTTGTAAGAGACGGAAAGATTCACTAGGTGCTTTGTTAAGTGGGTTTTAGCACTATGAAGTTGACAACACCCTCATAAAAACCAGTCTTTGCTGACTGCTATCCAGAGGTAGGAGTTAGTAAAGTAAATATTGGCGTTGATGGCTGTTTATGAGGCTGGTATTTGCTGAAGACCTCTCCTCCATGTGTGTAGGTGTCTGTGCAAACGCCAGGCATAGTGTTAGCACAGCTGCACCATTACTGCTGGGTTTTTGCAGAGGTCGTCCCTTGGACAGTGACTGCGGCTGTTTTCTGTCTTGCTATCTTTGTTGAGAATGTGAATGTGCTCCATTTCTGAAATTCTTCATTGCTTGCTGCCCTGGCAGATCTTTTTCAGGTTCTGGCTCCCTTGTTTTTCTGGTTCCCTTGTTTCCTGCACCTCCCCCGCATTTTGTCATAATTTTTGTGTATAGTCAATGCAGCAGGCATGGGGTTGAAAAAAAAAAGGGAAATCCCATTTGTGAGACAGTTGCTGCTTTGCTAGCATGCCACTGCCTTGCAGCTGAGGCAGCAACCTGGTAACCCCCACAGGGCTTATTATTGGTGACTTGCTGTGAATCAGTGAAGTCTAACATGAGAATTAGAGAATCCAAGCAAGCTTTTTCTGGACACCACCATGGTCATCTGAGATTCCCAGTGTAGCACAGAGCCAGTGCCTCAATGCTGCAGTTTCGCCCCTGTACCTTTCCAAAGCTCTCCAGATGGGACAGGTGCTATTTTACACGGGCAGGGGATTTTCAGACTATTGTGAACAATGATTTCTTTGAGCTAGGTTTTGGAAGTGCCTCCTTAGAACAATCTCTGGATAAAGAATTCCTTAGTGCCCCTAAATCCCACAAAACAGACATAAAGTGGAAAAGGTTTTAAATGGAGCACCTCTCCCGTGAGGAAAGGCTGACACAGACAGGATTGTTCAGTCTAGAGTGGAGAAGCCTTAGGAGTGACCTAACTTTGACCTTTCAGTAGCTGAAGGGAGCGGTCAAGAACAACGGAGAGGGACTTTTTATAAGGGCATGTAGTGACAGGACAAGGGGGAATGGCTTCAAACTGGAAGAGAGTGGGTTTAGATGAGATATCAGGAAGAAATTCTTTACTGTGAGGGTGGTGAGGCACTGGAACAGGCTGCCCAGGGAAGCTGTGGATGCCCCATTCCTGACAGTGTTCAAGACCAGATTGAATGGGGTTTTGAGCAACTTGGTCTGGTGGGAGGTGTTCCTGTCCATGGCAGAGGGGCTGGAACAAGATCTTTAAGGTCCCTTCCAACAGAAGCCTTTCTATGATTCTGTGATTCTCTGAACTTAGAGCAAAAGATAAAAAGATTTAATAAGATTTAATGCAGGGACTGAACCAAGATTGAATATAGTATATTTTGTGAAACATTCTCCCTTGAAATTATTAGGGCATTAAAAAGTGTTTTGGTATTTCATTCACTCTAAAGATTAGAACTATACATTTGAAAAAAGATAGATGGTATGTTCAATATAATAAGATCTCCTCTACCATTCAAATTGCCAGTGATTTATATGAATAAGCCATTAGGTGTGTTTGGTGCAGCCTGGGGCCATGTCTTTGCTGCAGCAAAGAAAAAAATAGAAAATATTATTTAAGTTTCACTTGAAAATGTCTATTTAGGAAAAAAAATGCGTGAAAGTATGAGACTTTATTGTGAGTAGATCATCACAATCCAGACCTCAGGAGCTGGCAGAACTGTAGGAGCAGCTTGTTCCTCTACCCCAAAAATGCACGCACGCAAACACACACAGGCACACACACACACACACTGCCATTATTATCCATTTCAGTGGGTTATGGTGAATTCTAGCAGCCTCCAGCCACCAGAACATTGCTGGGGGAGGCTGGGCCATTTCCATTTCAGGATCTGCATGCTGCATTGTGGCAGTGTGAAACCTCTACACGAGAGGTCCCTTTGTGGGCTGTGCTGGCAGAGAAGCGGCACAGGCTGAAACTGTCTTGGTGAAAGCTGTCAGGGTGGCAACCAAGTGTGAAGGCAAAGGGACCACTTGACTCATCACTAGTCTGACAACAGATTTAGTTATGAGAGTGCTGACAACATCCCATGTTGTGAAGTAGTTTCACTTTAAAACTGATAGCGCTGAAATGAGCTCATTTCCTTTTTTACTTTTCATTTGCAGACACACAGAGGAGAAGAAGGTGCTGACTTTTGCTGCCTTTTCTGAACAGGAGACAAAAACCTTACAGGAGATGGGAAGTCCCCTACAGCTGCTCTGCTGACAAGCCCCAGGAGCCTTAGGCACAAAGGACTGCGAGAAAAAATGTGTTGGTGGCCACGACCTTGCACAGAAATGGAAGGAAGCTCATCCTGTCCTCTCAAAAAGGAGTTCCCTTTGGGCTTGCAGTGCTTTCTCTGAGTGAGAGCAGCCCCCAGAGGAGAGGGGGAGATGCTGGAAGTGGTTGGACATGGTGGTCAGATGCAGAGAGGAGTGCTGTCCTCCCTGAATTCGTGTTACCATGCTGACCTAGCCATTGTATCCATCCACATCTTGGCTTCAGGAGAGCCCTGCTGTGGGGAGCAGCTCCATGTAGCACCATCAGCTGCAGATCATAATCCCCCCTTTGCTAAGTGAACCCCACATTTGAGATTTTGCCGCATTTTTTTCCCCAGGTGACATCAGGGAATGCAAAACCAGCATAGAGCTGATTTTTGATATCCACACTGGCTCTGAACATGGGGACAAACTTCTGCCATGTGTCCATAACCTTGTGTGGGGGGAGGTATGCCTCCCCACAGCATACACACTTTTGGCTGTGGTTGTGCTGCTGAGGGGTGCTGGGTACTGCTGTGAGAGGGAAAGCTGTGAGGGTGACCTTTGGCATTAATAATGCAAACAAAAAAGTGAGAAATAACAAGTCTCCCTTGTAAGGACACCGTGTTCTTCCTCACCAGAGACCTCTCTGCAGATGCACCGGCTGGCTCCAAAGTGAATAAAGGAGAAGTAAATAGCGGAAACAGAAAAAAAGAGAGTTGCACTTAACAAAATATTTTCTGTGCTTTATAACCTGTTTTTATTCTCTGGACTCCTATGTGCTATGGGCAGGACTTATGTCAGCTGCTCCATGCCTCCCTCATGGGTGTGTGTGCTGTGTGTGTGCCCTGTGCCCCTCAGCAGGGCTGTCACCATTCCCACCTCTTCCACATGTGCAGGAGAGGAGTGGAGGAATGTGGGTGCCCAGAAGGAGAAAACAGAAGGGGGACAGTGTGACCAAGGGTGGGGGTTGTGTGGCACAGGTGTAGGAGCTGACTTCACATGACAGCATCTTGGGTTGCGTCATGCTTTGTGGTCTTGATGCCATCCTCCCTGCCTATTTCATCATCTTGTGGTGGGCTATGGTGTGCAGCTGGGGAAAAGTGCACACAGCCTGTGAATCTAGAAGGAGCTTTTGATCTGCAAAGACACAGGAAGTCTTGCAGGAAGGGTTTGTTTTGTTATTTCTTTTTTTGCTTGGTGTTTTAAGGTTTTTTGCTTCGTTTTTTGTTTGTTTCTTTGTTCTATGTGGAGTTTTGGTTTTAACATGGGGCAATTTAATTGTCAGGTGTTTTCAGGTGTCCAGCAGAGGATAAGCTGCTGTGACCATGCTGTACCTGTGGTTATGGCAGAGCATGGTGGTGGAAAGGGAGAGGTGAGGGGAATTCTGTGCTGAGGAGGAGACAGAGGACCTTGGGGAAGGGGTGAGAGGTGGAGAAACCTACCTGAACCTACCTGGAGAAACCCAGGGTGTGGGACCATTTGGCCTTGAGCTGCACATTCCTGCTGCCCAGCAGAGGCCACATGAAGCAGAAATCACAGTATATCTAGCAATGGTGGCATCTAGGTCTCCAGCCCAGAAGTTCACAACGTCACAGAATTGCAGATCTGGCCAATAAAACTGGCAGTGATAGTGTCAAGTCTGAAAACCCAGAAGGCTCAGGTGAGAACTACCCACAGAAGTTTGGATGCTCAGTCAGTTAAATAACCTGAACTTTCAGTTTTGGCTCAGGGCTAAATCACTATGAAAACCACCTTTTTTTGTGGTATCTCAGTGACTGTCAAAAGTTGGAAGATTACATCATCCATCAAAACAACAAGTAAAATACCCTGTCAGGCATTTAAAAGCCTCAGTTAAAAATGTCTTTGTATTGTATGTGTGAAAACAGACTCCCAAGAGCCATCAGTCAATGACTCATTGCAGTTCTAGGTAGCACAGAGAATCTCTAGAATCCCTATTTGTGAATTCATCTCCCAGATGATGAAGCATGTATAATAAGCAATTCACTGAATCTAGTATTGCCATCTCTGATAATCATTGCATCTATCTGTGGTATTCTTCACAGTGCCTGTTTCTGATTTTCTTTCTGTCTCCACTTTTTCCTTCCTTCAGTTTTTTCTTTTCTTTTTCGAACTACTTTTTCTTTAATTGTAATGTGTTTTGAACAGCAGTTCTGGGTTTTGAACAGCAGTTTGTCTCTTCCTTCTGAATGATGTCCTAACAACCAACCACATCCAAACATTAAAGAAAAAAATTAATTTAAGCACGTCTGGTAAACAGTAACTATACTGATCTTCAATTTTTTTTGTTGTTATTTTTGGTCAAGCTATCCCAGGTTGTAAGATATTTGAGGTGAGGGTTATTGATTCCAAATAACACCAATTTGATATTATTATTATTATTATTATTATTGACTTCATTAATGTGTGAAAAATTACAGTACTAATTTACAGATAATTTATAACATAATGGTTGGAAATGTGAGGTATTCATGTAGTTGGAGCAATCACCAAAATTATACATGTCACCTGATATGAGAGCTTAAAGGAAGACCCCATTTTTTCACAGATGCATAAACAAAGTGGTATGCAAGCTGAAAACCTCTAAGGCACAGCTTCCCCCTAAATCCACAGCAGCAGTATTACTTCTCTTTCCTTAGTACAGGGTTCATTACTAGAGACAGATTGCTAACATCCTTAACTGCTATTTCCTATGTTCATTATAATGTGACCCCACCTGGAGTACTGCCTCCAGTTTTGGGACCCCCACCATAGTAAGGACATGGACCTGTTGGAACAAGTCTGGAGGAGGTCAGGAAGATGAACCTGTGAAAACAGGTTGAGAGAGTAGGGGTTCTTCAGCCTGGGGTAATGAGGTCTCTTGAGAGATCTTCTAGCACCTTCCAGTATCTAAAGGGGCTACAAGAGAGCTGGACAGAGATTTTTTACAATGATATGTAGTGATAAGACAAGGGATAATACCTTTAAAGTGAAAGAAAATAGATTAGAGAAGACATTAGGAAGAAATTCTTTCTGTGAGGGTGGTAAGGCACTGGTACAGGTTGCTCAGAGAAGCTGTGGATGCCCCATCCCTGACAGCATTCAAGGCCAGGTTGGATGGGGCTCTGAGCAACCTGATCAAAGGTGTCCCTAATGACAGGAGGTTTGGAATAAGATGATCTTTAAAGTCCCTTCCAACGCAAACCATGCTATGATTCTATGATTTCATTTTTCAATTATTTTTTATATCCCCCCAACAGAATAGGACACCATAAATTCAACAGATTGTAAAGCTAGTGCATGGGAAAATACTGCCCAAGAAATGGAGCCATTAGCAGCCAGGAAAAGGAGCTTGTTCAGTGACCTCCCATGATACCAAGACCTTGGTGGTTGCAGACTTCTCTCAGGAGTAGAATATGGTGTGCTATCTATAGAGCAAGAAAAAGGGCAGGTTTCATAAAATTAGAACATCTAAGTGTTGCAGCTGTGGTACAAAAAGGTATTTTCTACCTGCTATTTTCTTTTTCTCTACTTAGCTCTCCTCCACAGCCCCAGGGATTTGGTGCTAAGGCATGTTTCAGAGCAGAGTTTTTGGAGGGAGTGCTCAAGGCAGCCACTTCTGCACCAAGGCAGTGCTGCTGAAGTGCTGTGCACTCAGCCAGGAAGACAGAGACTTTCTCATGCCCTTCTTTTAATAGCTAAGGTCATTCCAGCTGGATGCATCTGGCTGTTCTTCCATCCCCACCCACAACCAGTGTATGGTCATACCCAGTGGCAAGGCTTTCAGCACAGGACTTTCACAACATCCTCGTAGGCAAACTCAGGCAGTGTGGACTGGATGACTGGGCAGTGGCATGGATTGAGAACTGGCTGAGTGGCAGATCCCACAGGGTCATAATCAGTGGCGCAGGGTCTAGTTGGAGGTCTGTCACTAGTGGTGTCACTCAAGGTTCAGCACTGGCTCAGTATTGTTTACCTTACTCCTCAGCAACTTGGAGAAAGGGGCAGAGGCCTCCTCAGGATGTTCACTGATGACACAAAGCTGGGAGGAGTGGCTGACACCCCAGAGGGCTCTGCAGCCCTTCAGAGGGACCTCAACAGGCTGGAGAGAGGGGCAGAGAATTGTCTGAAGTTCAACAAAGGCAAGTGCAGTGCCCTGCACCTGGGGAGGAACAGTCCCTGGCACTGGTACAGGCTGGGGCCAACCTGCTGGAGAGCAGAAGGACAAGGAGCTGGGGGTCCTGGTGGACAGCAAGCTGTCCATGAGCCAGCAGTGCCCCTGTGGCCAGGAGGGCCAGTGGTGTCCTGGGGTGCATTAGGAAGAGAATTGGCAGCAGGTCAAGGGAGGTGACCCTGCCCCTCTGCTCAGCCCTGGTGAGGCACATCTGGAGTGCTGTGCCCAGTTCTGGGCTCCTCAGTAAAACAAAAACATGGAGCTCCTGGAGTGGGTCCAGTGGAGGATGACAAAGGTGATGAAGGGACTGGAGCATCTCTATTCCGAAGAAAGGCTGAGAGGATTGACCCTGTTCAGCCTCAAGAAGAGATGGGACCAAAATGGGACCTCATCAGTGTCTGTCAGTGTCTGCAGGGAGGGGTCAGAGGATGGGCCAGGCTCTGCTCAGTGGTGCTGGGCAACAGGACAAGAGGCAATGGGCAGAAACTGGTGCATGGAAAGTTCCACCTGAACATGAGGAAGAACCTCTGTGGGTGTTACTGCACATTGGAACAGATGCACAGAGAGGCTGTGGAGTCTCCCTCACTGGAGATACTTAAGAACCCTCTGGATGCAATCCTTGGCAGTGTGGTCTAGAATGGCCCTGCTTGAGCAAGGAAGTTGGACCACATGGGTCCCTGTGGTCCTTTCCAACCTGACCCATTCTGTGATTCTGTGAGATGTGATGGAAGAAAATTCTCAACGTGAGCCAAGGAGTATTTGACAATGTTACTGGAATGGAAGGTCAAAGTCACTGTGTTCTCTGGGATAGATGGGCCAGTGCATTTTCCTGTGGTTGCAAAGTATTTAAGCACATGCTGTGGGCTTGAGGGAGAATCAGCATAGTACATTTGGCATTGTCACGCAGGGACAGCTCAAAAACATGTAATGGTGGCTATGGGACATCTGAGAAAGATGTTTGGACCACTGAAAACAAAATGGGCATGAAGTAATGTTTCTCTTCTTTTATTCTACCAGTTTCTGGCAATCTAGAAAAATAAGGACTTCTTTATTCAGACAATACATTTAAGAGCTACCTATTAAATAAATATAATGATAATGAATCCTACAGGAGGATTCAATTCAGAAGAAAACAAAGTTTTCTTCTGAGCCTATTTTCACTTTTGACTTGGACACTACTGTTTGGCAGTGTGGCTAAATTCTGTGCAGGAGTTAGCAACCTGGTTACCCTAGCTCTGATTTATCACCTAATTGTTTTTCTCTAGCTCTGCCAGTATTACTCATTTCTAATTTGCATCATTTGCAAGACACGTGAGCTGGGTAACTGTAGTAAACTTTCAGAAATGCAGGAATGATGAGACATGTTCACAAAAATAAACCTAGGCCAAGCCTGCCCTGTCTCTGAGGATGTTTGGTTAGTCTGTTCAATTTCTGTCCATTGGCATGGAAAATCAGCTGATGGGAGGGCCTCTTTAAGAACAAAACTGAGAACAACTTTTTTGAAAAGGAGGAAAGCAGTCATCAAAACTTGTCTATGTAATTATGGACTATACAGATCTTATATTTACTGAAACTGAGGAAATGGAACAACTTTAAACAACATGTTTAAAATACCCTTCAGCCAATACACAGTACAATTAAAATCTATCTAAATTTCTCTTTGCTTTGGCCTTAATTAATGTTTCCACAGTTCAGTAATCTCTGGTAGAAAGAAAAGGGTAAGAGGCCTCTCCACAATCCATTTTTATAGTGTTGTACTATACTAGTGTATAGTATTCTTACTTTGATGTGTAGACTAACTGAAGACAATGTTAGTGATGGGGAAAAGGGATTCTTTAAAAAGAATAAAATTTAGAAGTTTTAAAGGGATGACAATCTTTACATATTTACAGTTGATGAAGCATACATATGAACAGGACTGTGGGGAAAGCTGCACTCAATTAAGACCATTAAACTATGTTCTCAGAGAGTCTTAAAATGTAAAACTTGGGAGTGGGGGGAAGGAAAAGAAGAAAAGGACTCCTCATGGGAATCATTATATTTGCCTCTCTCCCTCCTACAGAGACCAGAGGAGTAGACACTTCATGTTGTATGGGGTCAGAAGCTCTGCTCATTACTAAATTGGTAGATAGTGTGCTGGAAGGTCAGTCTTTGTTTAATGTTGATACTTTCTACTCTCCATTGTGTCATGGAGTTTTAGCCTAACCACAGCCTTCCAGTGGAAATCCCCAACAGGTAATCTTTTCTCTTTCCTTTATTCCTTTGGCATTTATTTTACAAAACATATATGGGAGCTGTTTTTTTTTCAAGCAATTGGTGCAGAAGACAAAAATTGAAGGAGAGGCCACACCAGGGAAGGACAACAGATAAATAATTGTACCCCTTCCCTAAGTTCTTGTCTCTGGCCCACAGTGCTGGGAACTGAGCCAGGCTCATGGCATTGTGACAAGAAAGCATGAGCAGAGAATGGGAAGTATCCTCTTCTCCTTTGTTGCCTCGGTATAACAAATCCCATTACCCAGTTTAACACTGGCATCAATTGATTGCTATCCTTTCCCCCAATACTGGCCCCTGGACTTAAAATACTGCTGTGTATCCTCAAAGAGCTGCTCCAGGGGGTCACCTGCACGACCACAGCAGCTTGGCCCTCTTGCAACATCTCCTCCTCCTCTGCTGTTGGCTTGCAAATCCCTCGAATCCCCATCCGAATTTCTGGGGTAAGAGGCATTGGAGTGAAGGAGCACAGAGAGGTCCCACACCTCTGTGTGTGTGTGTGTGTGCCCGCAGAGGTGGGGTGATAAACACTGCTGCTTCTCAGAGAAGTGGATTCCCTTCTGCAGTGGCTTCTGCCACCTGCCACAGGAAAGTGAAATAATCACAGGAAATCTCAGTGGTGTCTCACTCTCCGTGTTGTAGTTTCATGAGCTCCCAACCAATAGACTTCACTACACAGCCAGTTTGATTTCTTCTGTTCTTATTTTTTTCCTCCTTCTTTCTCCCTTGCTTACTTTTTTCTTTGTTTTTTTCCTTTTCTCTTTGTTTTCTTCTTTTGGGAGATGACATATTTGTATACTACCTATTAAAACTTCATCATTTTGCATTGTAGACTCTTCAGGCAACTGCAAAAAAGTGTTTGCACTGTGCCCCAGGATAGGGGAGCTGCAGATGACAGCCTTTGGCAAAATTTCATCTATTTGCTCACTGAGGAGGCCTGAAAAGCCTGATATTCAGGTTTACTCAAAGAGGACCTGAAATGACTCATGGTCCATATTTGACCCCATGTTTGAGGAAGATGCCCTCATGACTATGAACAACCTATTCAACAGGGCAGCAAAGGCACTGCCAGAGTAAGCAGCACTTTGAAAAAGCCTTTAAAATTCTGTGTTTTGGCCTCTGCATGGTAAAACTCATTTAATCAGCTGTCAATTAATTTCCTTCCTTGTACTAGCCAGACCATAATAATGGTCAGTTATGCTTACATAAAAGAATTTATTTTAAAAAAGGGAAATGAACAAGAGGCAGAAAACAGATTGATTTTCAGAGGAACACGAGCAGACTTTGCATAGACAAATACTGATGCAGTGATGTTGGTGCAACAAGTTTCCAAACATAGTTTTTGTTTAGACACATTTATATAGTTTCCAGATGGAAGGAGAAAAGTGGTGTCTATTTAACTTGAGCATAGTTCCCCAAAATGCCTTTCCACCTCTCAAAAGCAGTGGAGAATGGGTGCTTACTGAGGATGTCTTTCAGATCAATCCTGAGAAACCCGTGAATATGTAGTACCTCTATTGTTAGCTGCCCACATAGGTTTCCTGGGCACTTAGGTGTGAAAGATGCCATGAGGAAGGGCGCAGGTAGGGTAGGGTGGTGGTGGAGGTTTTGAAGTTTCCAGAGCCTTCCAAGCTGTTTTGGGATGAAGGGGGAAAAAACAATGCGTGAAAGGAAAAGTACAAGAGATGATGAAGGATAAAAGTGTGGGGTAAAGAGGTAAAGGATAAAAGTGTTTACATGTGTTGTAAATGTCCATGGAAGCATGAACAGAAACATGAAAACCTGAATGGTGTCTTACTCTCTTACAGCTGGCAAAGCAACAGCTGTAGGAGATGCACAGAGCTCAGTGCAACAGCAGGAAGCTGTTACCAGAGATTTTCCCAGGCTGGTTCCTGGGAAAGGGCTGTCCTGTGTTCTTGGAGTAGAAACACAGACATTTTTAGGGGAAAAATACTGGAAACAAAAACCCAGGCATTACGAAAATCCTGTGAAAATTAAGGCTTTGTAGGAGATAATTCAGAGAGAGACTGTAAAACCTAGAAAACAGGTATTGCATCATTTCAGCGGGGGGGTTAATTTATTATTCTGCATGAGTGGGCACATCACTGCCAGCCAGAAGTCACCCAGCAGAGCTGTGAGTCATCCCCTGAAGCAGCCCTCAGCCCGATAAAATTCATCCATTTTCCAGCTTTGCTTGAGTTGTGTATCCAGTTGCCCTCATTTTACAAACCAAACTTGAAGTTGCTGATTCAAAACCAACAAAAAAAAAGCCCACACTCTCTCAAGTCTGGGTGAAAATAAATGTTGAAATTCTTGGACTCTGTGATGAGCCTCCCAGACATTACTAGCTGGTTGAAAGGCTTAATCCTGAAAAAGTCCCTTGTTTAAAGCACAGTGAAATGGGTCACCCTGTAAATACATATATTGAAAGGCCCCCAAAGCCCAGTACATTAATCTTTTCTATTTATAACTTTGTGAAAAACCTCAGCCCTCACCTTGAGGCCTTCCCATCACAGGTATCTTTTCGAATTAAAATTTTCAGTGGTTGCTGATGTCTGAGGTTTTCTTCACCTTGTAGTTCAGCCTTGTCTGACTGGTGATATATCTGTTTTCTCTGACCAGCAACAGTAACAGATCCCTTTGGGTACAGTGGGCTGAGCAGTTCCTTTCCATGGTTATTGTGTGCTGTAATCAAAGATCATTGTAGTCTGATTAAGAAGACCTTGGCTGTCAGGAGTTTATCTGGCTGAATGAGCTGGTGAAAAGGAGCACTGTCCTTTGCCTGGACCACTCCAGGTGTCTTTTATCTTGCTTTATCATTGCTGGGAAGTTGAAAAAACAATGATCAACTGTAGGTGAGTCTTGCCTGCCTCAGGATCCAGGCTTTTACTTAATGGCAGCGACTGAAAAAAAGGGCTCTGAAAGAAGGGGCTCCAAGCCAGGTACAAGAAAGCAGCAGGTTCCTTCAGAAGCTTAGCACATTTCTTGGAGTTTGAGCAACATGACTTGAGGGGCTGGATCTCACCTTGAAAAACTGAGTGTGACTGTGTGAGGTCTTCAGATTCAGCTCGCCCCTTCACAGAAGTATTTCCTGATTGATAATTTGATATTATATTTTTGAAACTCACACTGTAGCACAAATTCCTTCAGAGGCAGGCACAACACCCTGTTATTAGACAGGCAAAAAAAAAAATTCCAGTCAGCAGTTTGCAAACAGCTGCATATTATCTCTGCAAGAGAAGAAAGGGGCAACAGCAGCCTTTAATTGTTTGAATTTGAAAAACTGATTTTAGAGAGGAATGTTGTATTTAGGGTTACTTCTTGACCAGAGAAACTGGTTAAGTCTATCAAAATTACATTTTCTGGCTGTTTTCTTGCTGTCTAGCCTAAAATGATGGCTCATGGCTATTACGGGTTCATGGAAGAGGGCATTAATTTTAGTCAGATGTTCTTTAGTAAGAGAAATAATTTCAAATATTGGGGAATAACAAATGAAACTCTTGATTTTGATGCCATGTCTTTGTAGAGAAGCTGGGGACAGCTGTGGGGAGCTGGAGACAGCTGGTTTTGTTTTGCATGAAAGCAACGCTGCTGCAAGTCCTGCTTCAACATCATGCAGGTGCCTGAGTGGAAATTTTAGATGTATGGTCGTAATTTGCAGCTCAGTCAGTTAGGGACAAATTTTCTGACTTCACCAGAAAGGACAGTAGATGCAAAATGGCCTTTTCTCAGGGGGTCATTTGCCCTCACATGAGTAATTCACAGCATCAGGGTGAAGTTTTCATAGCTGTGGTGCTCCAAGCAGGGCAGGAGCTGAGAGGAGGAGCATGCCTGGCACCTGTGCTGTGGCACAGTCCCTGTGGCAGCCAAGCCCCAGCTCTGGCCCCACGAGGAGCAGATGGGTTCAGCTCTCCTGGCCCCACACAGCTGCAGCTCTGTGGCTGCTGCCGATTTAATCTCGTGCCTGGGCTCCACGCCATCTGCGAGCCTGGTGGGAGGCAGCAAGGAGCTCCCCTGCACGTGGGTGTTGATTCCCACATGTCTGTGTGTGCTCTGCCTTGGGATCAGGGAGCAGCAAAGCTGCTGTGTCCCTCTGGCTGAGGTTACCACTGGGTCAGCCAAAAGGGCAAAGGTAGACTCATGTCTGGTGGGAGCTCCAGTGTCTCCAGGCTGAGACTCCAGTCTAGAAGGTTTCAATGGGAGCCAGTGCCAGACTTGGCTCTGAAGTGTCCTTAGGGAAGCATGTGTTTCCTTAACTCACCCTCTTGTGAGATGGAAGTTCCCTGTATGGAGACAAAGCTAACAATTAATGCAAGCTACAAAAAAATTATGAAATTAGTAAAATGTCTTACGCTTGCCCTCTGTGAGCCATGCCAGACTTTGCATGTCAGGGCTGTTGGCCTGATGCTGGATGACAGTAGAGACTGGTGCTTGAAGTCCTGCTCCAGGTGTTTGTACAATACAGAAATGGCATATCTGACAGACAGAAAACCATCTTCGGCTGGTTTCACTCCAATCCTGGCAGCCATGGCCTAACTTCCCTGTGCAGAAGTTTATCATTCAGTGCTTTATGGTTTTCTTTGTAGCAAGGGAAAGAGGTAAGAAACTTTTCAACAGAAGTGCCTGTGGATGGTCTGTGTGTCTCATATCCCAGCAGTACAGGGAAAGGCACCAAGAGGATTTACTGTGGCTTACCATGGCTGAGGATATGTAGCAATGGAAAGGACAGGGTCATAGTTATTTCAGAATGCCATAGCCTGCAGAACTGGACTTCAAGCAAAATCTTGACCTGCCTGTCCGGGTCTTTAGTTTAATCCAGAAATAATTGGGTGTCAAACTGATTCTGAGCATTCTTGTTCAGCCTGGAGGTCAAATACATCATTTCTGCACATGACATAGCTTCCTCTCCAAAGCAGGAAAGCAATGATACCTCTGACTGCCATTAGCCTTTAGTAAAGCACGCAAGGGTGGACAGAAATGACACCTACTGGACACATCTGGGTACCATCTACAACAGATGTACAAATCTGAAAACAGACATCTTTTAAAGCAAATGACTGCAATGACTGCGTTATTCTGGGGACTTGAGAGCCTAAGTACTTCTGTTATTTAATAACATCGTGGGGCATTGTTGTTGTATTATAGTGAAGTGAGTTCAAACTCAGGACATCCAAGAGCAAGACTAACATTTCTCAGGAAAATATTGCACTGTTTCTGTGATTCAGTCCCCTTGCCCATAAATTGTGGAAGTCCTGCGGTTTCTTCCCTGCTGCATCAAGACCGTATTGTTTAGTGAATTGTGGTTGTGTTGTGTTGTGTTGAATTGTGTTTTAGAGCTGAAGAATTATTAAAACTCCTTATTGTTTAAAACACCTTATTACACCTTTATGGCAGGCATTTTAAAAAGAGTAGAAAGGATTAACTTGGTAACTACCACCCTGTAAGCCCCACCTCTGTGCCTGGGAATATCATGGAACAGATCCTCCTAGAAGCTCTGCTAAGGCACATGCAGGACAAAGAGGTGATTTGAGACAACCAGCGAGGCTTCACCAAGGGCAAGTCTGACTTTAAGTCTAACCCAGTGGTCTTCTGTGACCGAGCGACCACATCAGTTGACAAGGGAAGGGTTGCAGATTTCATTTGTCTGGACTTCTGTAAAGCCTTTGACATGACAACATTCTTGTCTTTAAATTGGATTTGATGGATGGACTATTTGCTGCATAAGAAATTGGCTGGATGATTGCATCCAGAGTGTTTTGGTCAATGGCTTAATGTCCAGATGGAGGTCAGTGACAAGTGGTCCCTCATCACTCGTCACCCTCAGGGGTTTGTAGTGGGACCAGGACTATTCATCAATGACACAGTCACTGGGATCAGCTGCACTCTCACCAAGTTTGCAGATGACACTGAGCTGAGTGGTGTGTTTGACACACCTGAACAACAGGACATCCAGAGAGACCCAGACAAGCTCAAGGAGAGGTCCGTGGGAAAAATCATAAGGTTCAAGGGCAAGTGTTGGTGCTGCACTTGTGCTGGGACAATGCTGTGCTGACAGCATCAGCAGAGGCTGTGGAACGAACAGAGAGCAGCCCTGCCCAGAAGGGCTTGGGGGTGCTGTGGTGAGAGGCTGCACATGCCCTGGCCATGGCACTCACAGCCCAGAGAGCCAAACGTGTCCTGGGCTGCATCCAGAGCCCCGTGGGCAGCAGGGCAGGGAGGGGATTCTGCCCCTCTGCTCTGCTCTGCTGAGACCCACCTGGAGCACTGCATCCAGAGCTGGGGTCCCTGCACAGGAGGGACAGGGACCTGCTGGAGTGAGCACAGAGGAGAGACACAAAGATTATTAGAGGAATGGAGGATATCCTGATGTGCAGGCAGACTGAGAGAGCTGGGATTTTTCAGCCTAGAAAAGAGAAAGCTCTGGGAGAACTAACTGTGGCCTTTCAATTATCATTTAATAAAAAAGACAGGAACAAATTTTTTATTAGGACCTATTGTAATAGGACAAGGGGTAATGGTTTTAAACGAAAAGAATAGGTTCAGATTGTTAAAAGGAAGAAAAGTTTTACAATGAGGGTAATGGTTTTAAACGAAAAGAATAGGTTCAGATTGTTAAAAGGAAGAAAAGTTTTACAATGAGGGTAGTGAAACACTAGATGGTTGCTCAGAGAGTTGGTAGATGCCCCATCCCTGGAAACACTCAAGTTCAGACTGAATGGGGCTCTGTCCCACTCATGGAATTGAAGATGGCCCTGTTCATAACCTTTAAAGTTTCCTTTCAACCCAAACTCTTCTAAGATTCTGTAATTCTGTTATCCTTTGTGGATTAAAATTTAAGAGGTGGAGGTGGAAAAGGCAAGATGTCTATTCTCATACTAGCAAAAGTTCATCATCCCAAACTATTTTGATACGAATCAACTTGATCTGACATAGGGTACATAAATTAATTTTTTATCCTGACAGATGTTGGTTCTGGGGCCAAAACTGACAAGGCACAGAGGTGCTGTCCTGCTGTAGGTGGCCTTTGGGCTGGAGGTCCTTACACAGGTGAGTATTTCAAGGCCACCACCACTTGGGCAATGCAGGGTGTGCAAGATGCCCCTGCCTTTAATAAAGCACTTGGCTCTTCAGGTTGAGTTGTTGGGTTTAAGGCCTCTTTTTGGTCTTCACAACTGACTCCTGGTGGGGACATTTAGCCAGGGTCAGATAGGAATGGCTCTGCTCACCTCCTGAAGAGCAGTGGATTTGCTGGTGTTAGAAAGGGTGCTGACAGAAGAGAGTTATGCCTTCTGTGTTTTCATAGTTCTCTTAGGCTGAAACTGAAGCCATATTCACTATTTAGGGGAACTTGGCTTTTCTAGAAAACACTGTGTAGGGTCAAATTCAGGACAATAATCTGGGGAGCTGGTTTGCCCATCTGAGACAGATGCTGATTTTTTTCTGAGGTGATTCTTTTTCCCCACCATGTCTACTTCTTCATAGTTGCCTGTCTTTTAATTAAATCTGCCATGTTATTGTTTTTCATTGCTGCAAGATTATCCAGCACTTTCTTGTAGCACAGTGTAGTGGTAATAAGGTTGTTTCACAAATCATCCTGCCCCGTGAGTACCAGTGATTGTGGGTTTATGATGTGAAATTCCCACCCCTGAGAGGTGTGATCAAGGCTAGAATAGGATCAAGGTCAGCACCACTGAGGACAGATTCACAGGAGAGTTCCATGGCTTGCTGCCAGATAATGGGAATCTGGAGTTGGATTAGAGTGGCCACAGGAAGAAAAGGTTTTGAATGTTGCTGCAGTGCTTTAAAGTACTGGGATTTACATACAACGCATAGAACAAAACATGCTGGTGAAAGGAAAAAAGCCTTAAAAAGAAAATCTGAAAAATCCTAAAAAAAAATGTCCCTGAAAAAATGGAAGAATCGGAGAGATGCAGTCAGAAGCACCACATATGCACTGCTGGTTATCAGCTGTGTGTTCAGGAGCTGTTTGGGTTGGAAGAGAGGATCTCACCACAGTGGAACTTCTATAATGAATAACTGGAGATTTAGGCCCATGAGCTGACCATGGTATACCTCATTTCTCAGCCATGAGATATTTTCTAGTGGCTTGGCTCCCTCTGCTGTGTGTGTGAGCTGGTCTGAGACAGGAGGATTTTGATGGGCTTTTGAGGGAAATCAAAGGGGGCTCTCAGTTAAAAGAAAATTACAGGAAATCTCGTTGTCACAAAGTGCCAGGCTTTTATTTATTCACTGTATTTCTGCTGGTGGTGTCCAACCCCAACAGCTTCACCAGCACTGGTGGTGCAGGGCAGGGATCAGAGAGACCACTGCCAACATTCATAATAACTTAGTTTGCTTATTGGAGACTTAAACAGCAGTGTGATATAAAATTAAAGAACAGTGTAAATTTGCACTTTTTATTGCTAGGGGTGTTGTTTGCTCCTAATGGATAGTTAGTCTACGTATTAATATTTTCTTGCTGGTTTCCTTATTAGCCTTGCTGGTTTTCTGTTTTGATTCAGGGATGTCTCTCCCTTCTCATGGTCACATTTGTACTTCCCACTTCAGGCTGAAAACAAGCTACTGATGACTGTATGCCAGTAGGCATCTTATCAAAGGTATCTCCAGGGCATTTGAAGCGAGTTGTTTCATTAGCCTCACTTCTACTGTTTATGAATCAGAACAATCAGTATTTCAGAGCTGCTTTAAGTGAACTCTGTTCACTAAGTTAAGAGGACAAAATACATTAAACTGCTTTGTGACTGGACGGTCTCTGCCAGGTCCAGCTGGAACAACCAAGAGGTCAGTCAGCACAAGAGGTTGCCAGGCTGCTGGTTGCTGGCAAAAACAAGCTATCAGCAGAAAAAACTTCAAATGTTGCTGGGTTTTTGTGCATAATACGCTCCCAGGTACTTTCAGGTTGTGCTGTAATAAGGTCAAGACTTACTAAGAACTTCCTCTGCCCCAGAACAAGACCAGCTGGTCTGAAGTCCAACATCGATTATGTTTGTCAGAGGAGTTGTGGATGTCCCATCCCTGGGGCCAAGTTGGATGGGCCTCTGAGCAATATGGTCTGCTGAAATTTGACCCTGTCCATGACAGTGGGGTTGGAACCATATGATCTTTGAGGTCCCTATCAACCATTCTGTGATTCTATGATGAGGACTCAAATCCTTCATTAAATGCCTAAACAAAGGACAAATTGATTTGATCCCCCTTTTTTTTAATAGCAGCCCCATTAGAAAACTAGAACTTGCATCCATATGAAAGCCTAAAGTAGTTAATAAGACTCTTTCTATAAGCTCAAGGAGTTTGGGATCAGGCTGGAAGTGAAGCAAAATAAAAACTTTTGAAAAGAATTAGCAACGGCATTTGCAAAAGCTTTGTTTTTTTTCTTTGGGAGCTGCTGTTTAGCAGTGCAGGATATTTAGAAGTTTCCTGTCCAGGTACAGCTATGTTGGTGGGAGAGAGACCATGAAAAAAACTGTGCCAACTTTATTGTGTATACCTGAACTCTTTGCTATTTCCTTCCTATGTTGTGGTCTTCTTCATTGTTTTAACAGAACTTTGTTCCAGTCTTTGAATATTTTTTTTTCATTTGGATTTAGATTACATGCACTCACAGGAAGGCTAATATGCTCATTTCAGCCAAGTATTCATTCCAGAGATGGCTGTTGATTAGCCAAACTCTGACCCTGACAAAACACTGAAAGATACATTGGAACAGGCTCCTAAAAGGACTGAATTGGGAAAGATAAAAGTGTACAAGACATTTTATCTACTTTTATACCAGTTTTATTGAGACAGCATTTGAGGTCAGGCCATGGAAACATCAAGTTTATGATGGTGTCTGCCTTCCCTGGTCTTTTATCTTTAGTGTTACTGCGGCGTCCTGTGGAACCAAGGTCCTCAGCTTAATAAGAGTAAACTAACACAAAATAATACGTATTAGAATTATTAATAGGTGAATGAGAAGTAGTTAAGGAAAGCTACTGGATAATTATGCTTTGGTTTTGAAAGGTCTTGCAAATGATTATTAATTTGACTTAAAGCACTAAATGTAATTCAAAGATACTGGAACACATTATAAATCAGAATGTAGATAATTGTGAGTATATCTTTAAATATGCCTGACTACTTCCCTTTCTACCACTGCAGAGTTCAAGATGCATAGTCATAGTCCAAGGAAACATGAGTCAACCTATAATTGTTTTTGTGTCAGAGTTCAGGGGCTGTAGTAACCTGCTCTGCATCTTCAGACATCTGCAGGTGCACTTATTTATTGATCTTTAAGAAGTGGTTTCATTCTGGTGTCACAGGCATTCCCAAATGGGATTCACAAGAGAGTGCAAAGGAAAGGTTAATCCCAAAAATAAAGCAGATTTTGCTGAATTCTGAGCAAAACACTTTCCTTTCTGGAACCAGTTTGAATTTACACCGTTAAAGAGGTGCATCTGTTCTGCTTTATCCCTAATCAGGAGAGCCTCACCTCTGCTGCTGTTGGTAGCCCTGAAGTCAAGCAGGAGGATCAGAGCCCAGCTGGGGAATCAATAAAGACAGATTGGTTTATCAGAGCTGGAAGGGGAATTCACTGGGTGACTGAAGTCTGTGTTAGAGCAGTTACTTCAAACCATGGCAGTTTTTGTGTAGTAGCCGTAGGACTGATGTCACGAATAAAGGACCCACCCAGGGTTTCAGGCCCTTCTTCAAGCATGACTGAACATTGGATTCAAACCTTTACTTTATATTCATATGTGTTGTCATTTCCCTTGTAGCATGTCAGATCCTTACTGCCTTGCCCCCCCCAAAACTCCCCAGTGTTTCGTTTTCTCCAAGGTGAATCACCAGACAGACAACTGTGTCTTGGCTGCTTCCAAGAGTAAAGTTTATAAGCCCTGCTCCTTTGCATTTGATTACTTCATGTTTGGAGGCCAGTTAGGGAAGTGTCAAAGGATTGTTCTGTTCATCCAAGTTCAGAGCTGAAAATGTCTGTGTGCTATGAGCCATGCTGCTGCCTGCTTTGTTGAGCTCAGGGCTGGGTGGAGATGGAATTCCTTGCAGTTCCTTGCCAGTTATCTTATCTGAAAGCCACTGAGGTAGGAGAAGTGCTCAGGTGGTGTGTGGTTGGATAAGGGGATGACTCCAGTGGTTTGTGGGATCCTCTTCCCCAGGCAATGGTTACTGCAGATGGAATATGAGCACAGTTAAGGCACACAAGGTTTTTTTGGGGGGGAATACGCCAGCGTTCTGCAGGGGCATCGCTGAGCTGCTGACCTGAAATCACAGCATTGCGCCGGGAACCAAAAGGTGGTGCTGTTACTGCAAGAAAGAAGAGGAAAAAGCGCATCCCCATCTCTTCTGTTGTTGGTCAGCTAGGGAGCAGAGGGACAGCTAAGGGCTCTCCTGGTTTTTAGCAGGAAATACAATACTCCTGGGCTTTCTCAATGTGCAGGACTGTCAATGTGCGTTGGCAGTTTCTCAACTGGTGCTGGTGGGCAGAGCCCGGCAAAACAATAAAATGCAACTCAAAAACATACACCTGGAGGGAAGAGAAGGAAGAAAAAACCTGAAGCAAGTCACAGGACTTCACCTTGTGAGGCATCAGACAGAAAGTGAGACTGGAGAGGGGTGGCAGCTGATGCTGGGCTCTGCAGGGCACACAGCCCATCATGTGCTCGTCCAGGAGGCAGCCACAGAGCAGCTGCTCCAGTTAGACATAAATCAGGAAATGGAAGCATGCAAGGTCCTCAGAACTAAAGGGAAAAGCAGTGGGAGAGTTTGGAGAGCCTTAGTGTGGAAGTTGTGTAATAGATGTAACAGAAACCCTCCTAAGATGGTGCCTGCATCTGTCTTGGTTTCTGCAAAGATGTATGTCAAATGGGACATTGAGCTAGTCAAACCCAGACAAGTCACATTTAGACTATTGTAGGAATAATATGTAGGTGCTGTGCAGATGGATTAGGGAACTCGAGGTCCTGCAGGAAAAAGTGTTGTCCCCTGTCATCTCCCTGTGAGACTCTTTCTTCCCATCATATAATCATCACATCGTGTCAGTGAAGAGGTTCGCGTCCAACTTCTCCTCCTCAAAATGTCTTGATGCTGTGGTGCAGCCTAAGAGACACTTGATATGTGCTGGATTTTGTCCTTTGGGGCAGAAATTGTCCCCAGTCACTGTGTGGAGATCGAGATTTACATAAAAAAGAGATTTCAAATTCAGCCCTGGAGGAGTCCCTCTGGGTTTGCTTTGGACAGCAGGATGAAGTTCAATTGCACAGCCTTGACTGTTGGGAAGGTGCTGTATCAAGTCATTTGAGGAAGCATCAAGACAGCCAAACTGTACAACTATTATTCTCTGTCCATAACATGCAGCAGTGACCATCTGAGGTATTGGGGCATGGCATTCTGTACCCTCCTCCCACTTGCTCTCTAGGTCACAGGCACAACCCCACTGTGAAAACCCTCAAGGGCAGTCTGAACTGATGTTTCTCCTCTCTCCCTGTGACTATCAGCCTTACTGAATGACTTCAATTTGTTAAATTAATTGGAAACACTGCTTGGAAATGGGCTGAGCTGTGCAAGACACCACCCACACCTAATTTTTGTGGTTGCAGATTAATGGCAGCAGGTGTAAGTGCCTACAGTGTTGTTCAACTCATGCACGTGCTCTGGAGCAGAAAGGTCTCTTATTCTTGAGGCCTTGTGTGGCTCATCCTTCAGAACCTCTTTCCCATCCAAAAATAAAGGAAAATAACTCCTTAAGGAGCACTGAATGACAAAGGAAAAACAGAAGGGGGTTAAAAATGTAAAACCAGAAGCATTAATGGGGACCTCCAGCACCCACGTGTCCCTGGAAATGCTCTGTCTTAGCTGTGCCATTAACCTCTGGTTTGGTGCTCCTGCATCCTGGTGCCTCTCTGGGGCTGTGTCCACTCAGAGCCTGAACTCTGAACACTGCTGTATGATCTCAACTGTTAGACCTACTAGAAAGCAGTTGCTGTAAAAGCTTTTATATCCCCAATGAGAAAAAATTTGAAATGTATTTGATCTCTGCTTGAGGATGTTCAGCACTGATTAATACCAAGAGGAGTTAATGAGAGACTTGACTGGAGTGCAGCAGCATAGATCTGTAATCAAAATCTTTGTATAATCAGAAACATGCCAAACACTAGATGTATGTGTCAGACTATCCCTATGACATAAGTGTGTTGTACCTGAACACAAGATAAGTGGGAATAAACAGCCAATATTTGGAAGAACGGTCCCTGTGTTTCTGTCTGCTGGGGAACTGTGTACATGTAGCTCAGGGGTTTTGCTGTACAGTGATATTCATGTTTGTACTAGATGTTTTCATTTCTTATCACCAATGTCTTAAAGCTTGTTTATTGAACTCTGGGTCAGTTTATTCAGGTTTAATGACTCTTCCACCGCATGTTTTCATTTCAAGCACATTTTTGCGGGGGGAACATTTTGTGTGCTGTTGTGTGGCTATTTCAGGAGGTTGATCTTGGGTCATTCACTGAACTAGTAGATGGATGATAGCAGTGACTGTTATGGTCTCCTTTTCTTTATTTTTATTTATTGCTGTTTTTTTGGGTTTTTTTAACATGTGTTCTTCATTTTCGGATATTCCTTTTTCTGCTTCTGTACAGGGTTGCTGGTGAGGACAAAAATGAATGTGGTTTCTAGAGGATAGTCTTAGTCTACATCAGAGCTTGTGTCCCAGAATGAGAGAGAGATGTTCTTGTGGTTTGTGCATAAATGTGTGGAATTTAATTACCCATGCTTTTTTCTTGGTGTTGCTATAATCTTTTTAAGAAATCACAACAGGGAATTCAATCACAGGATATATTTGTGGTAACACAAAAAGATTGTGGCTTCATTAGAAAGCAGATTGGGATACCCTGCTTTAATTTCTGCTTATGTACGAGGCCTTGGTGAATGCAAGAGAGGAATATGTGTGTTTTCTAGAGGATACTCTCTGACTGGGGGATATCAAGTTGTAATAAATCTGAGTTTCTGAGTAGTTCCCACACTGTCTTCTCATGCTTTCACAAGCACAGTGAACAGCTTCCAAAAGCCTCTGTATCAGACACTTACAGAGCCTGGGCTGGCAGGTCGGGCTGTGTTTCTAAATGCACATCTGGAACGCAGAGGCACTGACCTCTTAGTTAACCAGCAGCTTACAGATGTGTCTGTTCATGAGTGAAAGAGAGAGCTGTGGAAGCTGTCATGTAAGCTGCTTCCTGTGTGTCAGGATGTGGTGACAAATCATCCAGGCTTCAGAAAGACAGGGAGCGTTTCACTGCAAAGGGTTTGAACTTTCTCACTAAGAGACAGACATTGGTAGTTTTCTCATCCACCTGATGGATATTCTAAATATTCATCTGAATAACTCTAATGGATGTTGTCTTAGTGGGATGTGTCACAGACACACGTCCCCAGAGATTGATGCCCATGGCTTATTTTGCATAACATGCAAACAGGTTTTTGCTCTTTTGTAGATAAGGGTGACTGAAAGTGAACCTTTGCCTTGGAGATATCGTGGGTGCTCCTTGACCATGCTCTGTCCTGCACTCTGGCTCACAGTGGGGAATCTGAACTTAAGATATGAGTCCCCTGAGTGGGAGAACTGGAGCTGCTGGAGACATAAAGTTCCCACTTTGTTTTCCACAAAACCTTTCACCACTTTGTAATTAAAAAAACATGAGCGTATCATTCTGATAATTTTATTTTCCAATTAAGGAGTAAACAAAAAGGCTGGTGTCTGATTTAAGCTTGAATTACCATGAAAAGTGTACAGAAAAAGAAAAGAAACCACAAAACAGCTGATGGGGGAGTGAGGTGTTTTTTCATCATGCGATGTAATATTTTCAGCCCTCTGCAATGTGGCTTTTCTGTGAAAAGGTGTAACATTTTCTGTTCCCTGCCTAGAAATAACTCCTTTTGATTTAAATATCTCTGCTCTTCAACACCTGTTCTGCAAGTAGTATCTTAGATCTCAGGAGTTGGGAATAAAAAACAACTCTCCATAGAATACATAGAATAATCAAGATTCTTAAGAATTTTTCTGGTATGAAAAGGTTCTCAAAAACTCAGTGAGATGTTTTGAGTATTTATAATCTTGCTCCTTCTTCAGAAATAATTTTATGGTCCTGCATAAAGGCTGAAAAGATATTCAATACCTGGATCTGCCAAAGAGTCTTTATATGGTACTGGTTGGGTCATTACATCCTTTTTTCTAATTTATATCTCTGAAGAGGAATACCAATAAATCATTTCCTCATCACATTTTTGTGGTGATAAATTATATACATGCAGCTGTAGGAGGCAAGTGATTAACTTCTACACTGCCAAAAGCCAGACTTTGCTGTTCCCTCCTCCAATAATTGTTGGGCTTTTTTCATATCATTGCTATTAATTTCTGTTGGGATATAAGAGTCAAAAATTGCCTTGCAGCCACTGATGAGCACTTTGATGTTGATTTGATGGTCATTACAAGCACAACCAATTGCAGATGGAGAGTTCTTGGAGTGATTTGATCCAGCTACATGAAGATTAAGGTAGTTGTTAGTAGTATAACTTCTTAAATGATCTCTGCACCTTTCTTAAATTCAGGTGGAGAGAGGTAGTTTTGATTCCATCATTCGGGACTGTAGCTTAGGCATGGATCAAGCTCAGTGCCTCAAATAAGAACAAAGCCAGGGCGGTGAGAAAGGAAAATTGTAGTGGATTTGTACTGAGAAATCTTTCCCATATGGAATTGCAGTTCTAGCCTAGGAGTTATTTTTGTCCCGATGGTACAGATCTGCGTAATGAGATAATCTGCAATAACAATTTTTTCCCAGTTTTTGTGCATGGGCAAACCACATTGACTGGGAAATGTCACCAAACTTGTCTGCAGCATACAAAGCAATAATGCAGTTCTGTGAAAGGAAGTGAGTGTAATGAGTGGCATCTGTCTCCTTCACAATATCTGCCATCTTCATGGCAGTAATTGCCACATTTATGTGAGCAAAATGTTTGATTCTAATGTCTGATTTATCAGTGACAAGCTGCATAGCGTATGTTACAGATTAACATAGCTGATGCTGAAAGATTTTATAATAACTTGAAAAAGCACAGTAGCTGTTCTGCTGTAAGAGTACAGAATAAATTTGTTTAAAACAAGAAACCAATATGAAACTGTTCAGAGTTCTGAATGTGAAAATAGCAACAACTATTTTCATGTAAAAATCAAATTCATGAGAATGAAATTAAATTCCTCTTGCTTGCTTGCAAGAGCACTCCCATGGCAGCTGTGTGACTTTGACTGTCTCGGGGGTGCAGTAGCTTGTTTTTAAATAGTCTGCTTTATACTAGGTGCTGTGGATTTAAAAGACTGGTATGACTGTGAGGTTGCAGTTATATGTGTGTTGTGTGCTTCAAGTCTGTTCAGTGAGTATAGAACTTCTGGAGATCTGTATGCTACTACCCAAAAAGATTCCTTTTTTGGGGGCAATGGGAGAAGAGCATTTTCTACACTGATTTCATAAAACTGTGACCACATGCTTATTTTACTTTTGGCCCCTTTCTTTCCACTTCCACAAAGATTCCTAAGACTTTCTACAGTCAAGTATTCCTGGCCATATCCGGACAATTTCTTTGTACCAGCTCTTTCTATTCACTGAGGCTGTTCAGCATAAATTTGCATTATAATTTATTTCAGCTGGCCAAAAAGGCATAACTCTCCACTAGGAGATGATGAACTTCTAAGAGCCACCTTTTTTTTGTCCTGATCCTTTCAGACTATACACACAAAAAGGTAATTCTTACTTTCTTCATGCCACTTTGACCACCTGCCGAAATTTCAAATTTCAGTCTATGTCCTGGTTATTACGTCATGCTTTTTGCACAGGTTTTTTTAAGCAATACTTGATAGGAGAATAGTGCTGGTGCCATTTAAATTGATGCTAGACCTCGTGTGTCCTGTAAGTGGTGTGGACATCAGAGTTACAAAAATGCTGACTGCTGCTGATGGCATCAATGTGGGAGTGTGTGTGCTCCCAGTGGGGTTCGTATGTAGTGCTGGCTTTGGTTGAGAGCTTCTTTGGCAAGCTGGGACTTAAAAGGGATTCTTTTTTTCACCAAAATGACTACTTACACTTCTGAGATACCAGCTGCTACACAAAAATAATTACAATCGGTTCAAGAATGGGATGCTTGACACTACTTTCTATTATAGAAACATGTCTCTTCCCTGTATCTGGCAAATTATAAAACTTCTAAGAATGACATTTCAACACATTCTTGCAAGACTATTGCTCTGAGTGATTCTGAAAAGAGCCACCTATTACACCACTGAATCATAACTGTGTTAGAAAATATAGCACAAAAAGAGGAAGGAATATACCTTTTCTGTCTTCTGATCAGTACTCTAATTTTCGTTCATTTTCTGGCTTGGCAAGGCTGTATGTGTTAAATGTTGAAAGGTGACTAATTTCTGTAAAATGCTGTTTTTCTTTTCCTTTTTTTTTTAATTTCTGCCTCTCATTTTGAGTGACCTTTGTTCTGACAGAGAAAGCCAGGATATGCATTTTCATAGGAGCAAAAATTACTTAAAGAAAGATGTTTAGATCAAGTGGGAATCATCTATATTAAAAAACCAGAAGAATTCAAAATGGAACACAACTGATATGTCAACAAGTTTGCCTGGAAAACAATTTGACACTTGCCAGAAATAAGAAATTTTAGTGGTGGGGGAGCTTTAGAGGAAGTCACGGAGGGAAACAAGAGAAGTGAGTTTTTTTGAAGTGAAACTAGTCATGCAAAAGTGCCCATGATTACTTTATTGTTCTTCTGTTGAGTTCCAGTCTCAGCCTCAGTGTGTTAGGTTCTGCTCAAAAATAAACATTATTTGCTAGCCTTAGACTTCCCCAAAGCCTGACATGGAAAAATAGCCCCAGCCCAGAAAGATGAAAGGGTTAGAGTCCTTCCTTTGCCTTTTTTGATGAACTCAAGTAAATGACATGTGCTGGTGGATGCTGGTCTTATTGGTTGTGTAAACATGTACCCATAGATGTGTGCCTCAAAGCAATTTTTCCAAATTACTTGCTTCTGTAATCCCTTTTATCTGATGATCAATGATTCTAATCTGGATTTGAAAACTTTTGTCAAAACTGTTAGAGTTTTGTAATGGGTTTAAATATGAACAATTCAGCATTTCCTAACGGGAAAAAATACTTTTTTGTGAGAGATCCCATCTGGTAGTGCTCACATCACAGTATCTTGTGTCTCTCTGAAATTAAAACAGATGGAATATCTTAGAGCATTTCATCCTGCTCTTCTAATTTCAAATAATTTGCTTTCAGGAGGTGGGACTTTGAGAAACACTAGATCTGGTAAGATGAGTAAGAAACTTTGAAAGTTGGAAGCACTGAGGGAGACTGTCCTGGGAAGTTCCTTAAGTTTCATGCCTTAGATCTTTAGCTGGTTAATCTGCAGCCTTCAGTTTAACAGTTTGACTGCAATGATTCCTCATATGATCAACTCATAAACAGTCAAGATGTCACTTTTATTGTTCTTCCTTGTTTCTTTCTTCATTGTTGTTTGAGTTTTCTTGTTTTGCTTTTGTTTGTTTGTTTGGCATTTGGTTGACTGGTTTTTGGTTTTGGGTTTTTGTGTTTTTGGTTTTATTGTTTATTTGGTTTTTGTTGTTTTTTTTCCTTCTTGTTTGGCAAAGTTCTCCCTTTCCACTTGCATCTGTAAGGAGGCTACTGTAGCTGGTGAGTGTCTCTGTTGTCCATGTAGTGAAGAACAAGGTGGAAGTACCCTACTCCTTCATGTCTCCATTCCCCAGGGAAAGGGAATGGACAGAAGATTCTGTATTAATCAGATTGCAAAGACCCTCCCATTTGAGGCCACTGTTAGTGTATCTGTATCACATCAAGTAAAGACTCTTAAGTAATCCAGGACTTCTGACTCTGTGTGTTGCTAATTTTGGACAAGGCAAGGCTCCCTGGTGCAGTGGGAGTTGGGGAAAGGGTGGAAGAATTTTGCTTTCCACTTCAGTCTCTGACTGAAGTTTTTTTCCTAGAATAAGTTGTTTCCTGAGAACTTATCTTGATATTGGGCTGCGATCTCCAGGCAGTGGCTTCCCATTTCTTAGGCAATTCTATTCCAGGATTGACACATATGTGTGAAGGAAATTTTACATTTACAACACTGTGACAGAGGATGTTTAGGTTGTTTATCTTGGGGCTGCCCTGGCCCTGCACAGAGCACCCCAAGAGTGACACCATGTGCCTGAGAGCATTGACAAACACTTCTTAAACTCTGTCAGACTGGTGCTGTGTCCAGTCCCTGAGGAGCCTGCTCCAGTGCCCAACCACCCTCTGGGGGGAAAAAAAACCTTATGCTGATATCCACCCTGAACCTCCACTGACACAACTTCAGGCCATTCCCTTGGGTCCTGTCACTGCAGAGAAGAGATCAGTATCTGCCTCTTTGCTTCCACTTCTGAGGGTGTTGAAGGCCACAGTGAGGTCTCCCTCAGTCTCCTCTGGGCTGAACAGATCAAATGACCTCAGCCACTTCTCACACGGTTTCCCTTCCAGACTTCACCATCCTCGTGGCCATCATTTGGACACTGTCTTACAGGTCAATGCCTTTTTTATATTGTGGCACCCAGAGCTGCCCCCAGCACTGGAGGTGAGGCTGCCCCAGTGCAGAGCAGAGCAGGACAATCCCCTCCCCTGCCCGGCTGGTGATGTCCCCCAGGACATTGCTGACTCAGTCCTGCCAGGCACACATGCAACGTGTAACCCTAACTTACAGTAAAAACAGCACACTGATGGGCTGTAACACAGCCCTGATGTAATTCAGATGCTTAAGTGACTCTCCTTTTTATCCCTCTTTCTCTTCCCACTCCAGACTACCCCAGCCAGTTGGTTTAGAGCAAGGGGAATATCGTATGCTTCCCAAAGGAAAGCAACTGCTCAGAAATCAACATGTCAATCTGCTTCAGAGAGGGCTAGTCCCAAGCTGTGTGAACATAAGTGCCTCCAGACCACTTGGCAGACCCTGTGATTCTTCACTTGCTTTCAAAGCTGTGCAAAGACAGAGTTGTCAAACAGTGCTGAGCACAGGACTGTAGGTGGGCTGCTCTCTTGGAGTTGCTCTCTTTGCAGCTGCTCTGCAAAAATTAACATATCCTCTTTTCTTCAGCCTTGGACCAGGTGAAGATGAAAGGTGCTGCAAGAGATGATGCTGTCAGGAGGTCAGGTCTGTAGGCAGGCATAGGACATGTTTGCTTTGGATTATGTCAGACTCAGTATAATGCAGAAATCACTTTCTTTAGGAAAAGACCTAAAAATGAAGCCCCAACCAATTTCTATGATCTTGGATTTTCTGCAGCAATGGCTGAGCCAGCCCTCGCCCTCTGTTGCCTCCACAGTTCTGGCCTCTGATGTCCTTAGATATGCTAGTACTGTGTTTTACCACACCAGCATGTGCTGCATGTGGTGATGTGTTTGACATCGTCTTCATGCAAGGAGCTCTTAAACAACAACAACACCAACAAAGGGGGGGTGAAGGGGCTGGATGGGCAGGGAAGGAGGAAAAAGGTTTTTTTCTTACAATGTCATTGTTGCCAAAAGAAATATATGTCTAACTGTCAAACTACATATCTGGTAGCTCTATTTCTTGGCATATTTGCCTTTAACCCTATGTCCTCACAGATGTTATGGCACAAATCTAAATTGCAGGTCATCATACTCTTATCTTTAAGTCCATTCCTTCAATGTGCTAATAAAATAAAAAATCTGTCTGCTTACAGCCCAGTATCTTTTTCATAACATCAATAACTAAATTAAAGAATAAATCTGGGCTCCAAAGACTGTACTGCTTTAAACCCCCCTTCTTCCAGTCTTGTAAGTCCCTTCTCCCTGGAAATTGGGCAAGAGTTTCTTTGTGCTGGCAGTTACAAGGAGGCAGATCTCCAGGTCAATGCCAGCACATGAGTGAGGAGAAAGCAGGGCCAAGATTCATTCCTTCAAGTCCAGAGGTCTTGACTTCATTTCCCTTTGCTTTTGAGCTGTGCACAGCACTGGAAGGTTTTTTATATAAGAATGTGAAGCAAAATAAGGCACTGTGTTTGGGAATCTGTTTCTACATAGAAATTTGGCATACAGAAGTTCTTTCCTTTGACAAGACTTTACCTCTGTGAGGCTTCCACATGCAATATTTAAGAGATTAGGCAGTACAAAATGCCAAGTCATCAGCATTTTCCTTCTGGACTCATGGTCTCTACAGCCTTGATGCAGTTTGATGTTTTCCAAGTAGAAGCAGTGTTGTCTTTGTGAATATTTACCCACGCTACTTGCTGGGCAAATGCTGAGAGCAGTTTGCCAAAAGGTTTTGCTTAGGAAAGAGGTTCTGATTAAGGGGTTTCATAGAGCACAATTTACATCAGTACACTATCAAAACAGCATCTTTGACATTTGCATGTCACCTAATGTTAGTAGATATGTTTATTGTGTAAGCTGAAAATAATAAACCCAAGATATGAAGATCTGTTCAGAAAGAGCAAATAATGGATCAATGAAATGTGGGTTAATTTCTCCAACAGAAAAACTGAGTCCATAAGAACTTGCCATTTCCACCAGCCCCACAGAAGATTGTATTCCTGAGAGCACTTCTTTGGAATTTCTACTCAGTGTTTCAGCTCAAAATTGTTTGTTAAAGAAATGAAATTAATGTACAATGTGGAGCAACTCATCAGCTGGGGACAGCTCTGACAACAGTGCTTGAGACTGCACATTTAAGGCATCAGTAACATCTTCCAGTCTTGCTGGCGGGAGAAAGAAGAGAGCACTAATTCTCATTTGTTTATGCTAGTTTGGGCTGTTTTGAATTATTGATATATCCCTTGAAACTGTCTCTGATCATTTCCCATTGAGCACAGAGGCATGTGGTGGTAAGCAGAGACCTGGCCTAACTGCTGGACTTTCTCCTGCTGAACTCAGCATCTAAGCTGCTCATAACAGCAACAGATGTTTCTGCTTTTTAAGGTCTGTGGGAACCTCACTTAACATTTTTTTCCCCTTTCTTCCTTGCAGGAACAAATGCCAATATAGCCAAGATCCAAAAATCTTGACCTCAGCTTTATGTTATTATTGGAAGGTATTCGACTGGATATCCTATTGTCCATTCTCAAGTAATAAACTGATAGCTTTTAATGCTGTATTTGCTTTTTCATGCATACTTTCTATGTGTTTGTTATTCAGATGCTTCCTGGCAGTAAATGAGGGAACACATAATCACTGTTGCCTTCAGTGCAAGCAGGTCTGCAAGATTCATCTTGTTTCAAAAGCGCTAGGCAAGCTCAGGAACAAGCTCACTAGCAACTAAAACAAATCATTCCTTTTTTCTTCTTAGTGCTCTAAGCAGTCACTTGGTGCATTTTATTGCAGGGATCCATGTCAACGCTGTGCATAAGGCTTGACTCAGTCCTGAATACCCAGACACAGATATCTCAGAGTGCTGGGTAGTGAGTGTTAAGCTTAAAACTTTCCAAATGAATGCATATACTTAAAATATTATTACTATTATTACTTCTAAAAAAAGGAGGGCAAAAAAAGCGCTTAAATCCAAGCCTCACTTAATTTTCTGTATGTCAACAATATCTGCTTTTGCCAAGGAGACCCTTGCTAGGCAGGAGATTTGCTTTCAAGAAAAGATGGGCTTTATGCCATACCTCCACAGGTAGTTCCTTTGTGTGAATTAACAGCTTTAATTGCCAGCAGGAAGACCTTAGAAGCATTCTTGGCAGTACTTGATCAGGGGATGTGCCAAATACAAGCATCCCTTGGCCTCCCTTCCCATACCAACATTTTCAAGATGTCAAGGCTCTGCAGAGGGTCTTAGCCTTTTCTCTGGAAGAGATCTGGACCTTGGTGAGTGGCTGGAGCCATGGGGCAAAGCTGTGGCTGGCAGTGTATGAAACATGTCCTTGCTTTTGCAGCATTGGCTCTGCCTTTCCTCCTCCCTGCAGTTGCCATCAGGAGCTCATAAAATGAGACAACTGGCTACATCTCATGCACATGGGTAGGAAATGAAAATGACATCTGGGGATTTTATTGGGCACGTGTAGTTCCTGGAGGGCAGGAGTGGCAAGGAGGCAGTTTTCAGAATCACAAAATCATTTAGAACAGACCTCTGAAACCATTGAGTCCAGCCTTTGGCTGAACACCTCCTTGTCAAGTAGACCATGGCACTGAATGCCCCATCTGGTGGTTTCTTGAACAGCCCCAGGAATGGTGATTCCCTGGGTAGCCCATTCCAACATTTAACAACCCTTTCTGTGAAAAAATTCTTCCTGATGTCCATCTTGAAGATCTAGTGAGTGACCACTCCAGGCAGGCTCACTTACCAGCTATGTCAGGAAGTTCTCTTCCACACTCTCCAGGAATCTCGTAGAACCCCTCCTATCCCCTGTAAATTTCCAGCAGATATCTGGCAAGTCCAAGTCTCCCACAAGAAGGAGGGCTGTCAGTGGTCAAACGTCAGCCAGGCACTTGCAGAATAGTTCATCTTGCTCTTCATTCACTCTGGGTGGATGGTCCATAACAAACTCCCACTGGCATATCTGCCTTGCTAGCCTTTCCCCTGATTCCTACCCATCATCCAAGGACCCATGTCCTTGAGTCCTTACAGCCAAAACACTCCCTGAAAAACAGAGCCACCGTGCTGCCTGTCCTTGCTCCCCTGTCCCTTCTGAAGAGCTTGTAGCCACCTACTGCAGCTCTCCAGCCATGAGAGCCATCCCACCACATTTCCATGACTCTGTCAGCTTTCCTGCTGCTCGGTGGCCACCAGCTCCTGTTAGTTACACACACTGTGTGCATTGGTGTAGGGTAACAACCAGGAAGAGGGCAAGCAGGATCTACCTGCTATGGTGCCCATTGAAGGAAAAAGCAATTATTTATGCCACAAGCAGGTTTGCCACTTGTCCTGTTTGATCAGCTGTTGCCACAAGCTCAAACATGAGTATGGCTCTTGGTGGCGGTCTTAAAAGGAGACTGTGCAGATAGGGTGAGTTCATCATTAATACAAAAATGGTTTAAGATTATATGAGCTGCAGGCAAGGGAGTGACAAACTGCCCAGACAATCTGGGCAATCTCAGAATTAAATGTTTTTTTGTTTTGGCGAAAAAGAAAATGTGGTTCTTCATTTCTGTGCATGGGGCTCCCACCTTTCTGGCCAGTGACATTTCAGCTGATTTGGATGTTTCATGACTCTGCTATGGAAATGTGTGCTCTTGTTTCCAGGGCTGGCACAGGGGTTAAGGTCTGTCATACCCACATGTAAAATACTGTGCTGGAAGGAGAGGAGGGAACCTAGCATGGGAAATGCAAATCCCCCCAGCTTCCTGCTATTGCTGTTTGTTTGGAAATGGCTTAAGATGTAAAAATAACTCTGATCTGTCAGTGTTTGCTTTACTGAATTTTTTACATGCTGGTCTGGTATTGTGCAGCTCCTGTATATCCTGCCTGGCACACAGCACCTACGGGGTAGCAGATGAGACTGGGTTTCACCCCTGTGATTCAGAGGCAGCAGGGCATGTAACATAAAACATCCCCCTGTCCTGGCCATGCTGGGTGTGTAACATAAGGTCAAGTGCTGGGACAATTCCTCTCAACTTCCTCTGGAGCTAATCCTTCTGCAGGATGGAGCTGAGCATGGGACTGCTGGGTGGGATGCTCTCAACATCTCTTGGGGGCCTCTTGCAGTGGGTTCTGTTCCCCTCCTTGTCTGGCACTAGGCACTGCAGCTCTCAGCTCACTGCAGACCAGAAACAATGTCACAAAAATTGCATTGAATTTCAATATTTCACAGGATTCAGAAACCCCCTTTCATCTGCTGTTCTTTCCAAACATTACCCTTTTAAATTTTTAAAATCTATTTATCTTTTTATAAATTCTGTTTCATGCATAGATCTTGCCTGGCATCTCTGGCACAGTCTCTGCTCAAATCCTTGCCTTCTTGCTTAGCCCCTAAGAATTTTCACCCCTTCCAAGGTTAATTAATGAGGTTAAGTTTAAAATAAGGCACAGTTCCAAATATGAAAAGATCAAAGTACGAGCAGACACTTTGCCTTGTCTCTATGAAATCTGACTTTCAGTGCATCTACCCCTAGAAGCCAGCTCAAGATGGAGACCTTCCTGATCTTTGCATTTCATTTCAAGAGTCTGGTCACACAGCTTCTGCTTAGCGATTTGTGATTTAAAAATGTCAAGGAAATGTTGAATAAAAGGGCATGGCAATGAAGTCCCAACTTACATGGATGAATGTAGCTCTGTATGTCATAGTTTTGGAATGACACCAAGTAGATGGGCTTTCTGAAGCCTTACTAAAGTAATAGCAAGGGAGTACATTAATAAATGCCTCCTGTATTTTATAGGGGTGATACCTTTACAACAATAGAGATCCTACTACATACGACATTGTTTGCTAATGCATTTTTAGATAAAGTCTCAAATGCAAAGATTCCCTACATTCTTACAGCAATTAATGCAATAATAAACTACATGGACCTTGTGGTTTAGCATTATTTACCCTGATTTTTTTGTAATGTGTGTGAAAGTACACCTTTGCTTGCACCTGGGGAAGAAACAAAAGGGACAGCTTGAACCAAAAATTTTGCCTTCACACAGTAGCAGTAAAGAGCTTGGGTCAAGTCTTGTTGCTGGTGGCTGGTTGTGCTGATAAAACACCACTTTGTCAGTTGCCATAAGGAGGTTTTTCAGTCTCCCTTCAGATTAATATAAGTAGAGATATCATAAACAATTGGTAGTCTATAAGAAGATTTAAAAGTGAATAGCTGTTCAGTCTGAATCTAGGATATGGGAGAAGGAAGGCATTTTTAATAAAAGCAGGGATGAGACTTTCAAGAACTAGGACTCCAATCTCCCACTGAGAAGTATTCTTTCTCTAGCTCAGTGAATTTCAGTAGATTGTGTTTTCAATATTGATACCTAAAGTATTTCTTTCTTTTTCTTTCTTTCTTTCTTTCTTTCTTTCTTTCTTTCTTTCTTTCTTTCTTTCTTTCT
>VZTT01043331.1:125131-161643 GCA_013400855.1 Buphagus erythrorhynchus | reverse complement strand
GTTCCCGTGGGAGCGGTGCTGGGATGCTGTCTGCACAGAGATGCTGGCTCTAGCTGTGGGGCAGGACCTGCTCCTGCTTGCTGGCCCCTTCATCCTGTGCTAGAAAATTCCTTCATGCAATAGGTGTCCTGATATGAGACCAGTTCTCAAAGACTCTGTGGCAACACTAGTAAATATCTCTGGCAACTGGGCTATTCTGTATTAGTTTGGCTTGACTGTGGGTTTTTTGTTTGTTGGGTTTTTCTTAAGCTTGGATGTCTTCTACATTCCATTTGCACCAAAGGTCACGGTTCCTATCATAAACCTGCTTCTCTGATCAAAATTCTCCTTTTTTGCTCTTTCCTTTCTTTGTATATTTTGTTGGTTGTTTTCGTTTGTTGATTTTTAAACATTCATATTCTATTTGCTGTTATCTGGAAAAATGGTTTCTCTGAATCATGCTAAATGTTTGTGATGTTCATAAGGACACCGTCAACAAATGGTAGATGTGTTGTAACACCACCAAAATACTGTGGCAAGGGTAAGAATAATTTGGGATGTACTGCCATCTATTGGCTTTGCTGACAGTAAAGGAAATTCAAGAGTAAGCTTTGGTCCTATTAGATTCAGAGAGAAGGTAGAAGGTTTTCAGTTACCATGTGGAAAAGTGTATTTAGATGACATTGCTGAAGAGAATGTGTGCAGACTTGGCTATTTTTTGACTATTTGAGATGCTGCAGTGTTTCATATCCTTGCTCTGGTCTGCCATAGGACTCAGCAAGTAAATAGAGGGATACATTTGTATTTTACTGGCATATAACTTGAAACATTCTTGAGTCTGTGTCATTAAACTTAATGGTGCTTCTCAAAACAGAAGTTCAACAGTTTTGCATTCCAGTTTGAGAGGTCTTCCTTTGGCTGTAGTTTGACCTCTCAGTGGTAAAAGAGAATAAATGCAGCCTGTGACACTGAAAAAAAGGAGTTTGTCAGCATGATCTCTCACCTCCTCTGCTGAGAATTCCCTCCTAAACACCCTTCCTGATTGCATTTTGCCATGATTTCTTTTGAGTGCAGAAAAAATACGTGCTCCCAGCAATACTTCAAATATTTCTACTGAGCAAGGAGTTTTCTTTTTGCTGTCAATTATTTAGCCATGTTGAAGCCTGAGCCTCAGGAGCCACAAGCTGCTGGCCAGAGTCAGCAAACAGCTGGTGTTCAAGGTAGTCCTCAGGGATCCTCCCTGGGAAATCCCACAGAGAGGGAGCCATGGTTCTGCCTGAGCTTTGTACAAGAAAATGGTTGTTGCTTCTGTGGCTGATTAGGAAAAATGGTAAATAGTTAACAGTGAGAATTGTCTTCGCTTGTCTGTGCAGCCCCAGCTCTGGCTCTGTTTCTGCACCATCCAGCACTCTGTGGAGCTGCCCTGAACACACGTGCACACCGTTTCTCTCATCAGACCTGCACTCAGTTCCCCTGACCTCTTCCTCCCTGCTGTCCCCGGCTCAAGCCATGCTCTGGATGCCTCTTTTCGGTGCCCCATCCTCCCAGGAGCACTCACGGGGCACAGGGGCTGTTTGTGTTGGTTGGCTGTGCACAGAGGGAGGTCTCAGTAGAAGAAGCCCTGCAGCTGAAATGGTACTACAGTGGGCTTTTTTGTCAACTCTCCAGTACCCAGGAAATGGCCACACTTTTTGTGTTGTTCTTCGACCAATTTAAAGTGATGATTATTTGCTAACCCCTCTCCTTGTAGCATCACTCAGCAGCCCTGTGGATTATGAAGTGCATGGCACACTATCCTACTGTCCAGTCAGTTTGCAGCTTCCTTATCCTCTTGTCTTCCCCTTGATGACCTCAGGAGAAGTAGAGAACAGTAACTTCTCTTTCCTGCTGCATCTAGTCAACAGCAGTCCTGTGTGCACGTCTGATATCCAGAAAGCAAAAACTGAAGATGCTCTTTAAAACCTGTGCATATCTCATCTAGTGTAGTTCACATCTCATGCTTAAGTAAAGGGGTGTGGGAAGGGTATGACTGCATAAAAATGCAATAGTTACAGAAATAGGCATGTCTGAAATGGCCCAACTGGTCTAATAGCTGTGAGATTAACTTGCTTAATTCCCTCAAGATTTGAAAAGTTAAATTCCCATTCAAACTCTCTGACATAAGCAGTTCACATATTTATTCAAACCCTTTTCTTTAAAGAAAACAGACAACATTGTGCTAAAATTAACAATGCATAGGATGGCCTCTGTGAGTGCAAATGATTCCAATTAAATGAGAGAAACTCTTGAAGTATTTGAAGATCATTCTGTCAGTGTTCAATAGACTGCATCCCTGGTTAATGCTATAAACTCAGGACTGATCAGTGCCGTGGACTTGCTCCTCCAGGGAAACAAAACCCTGCACAGCCTTCAAAGAAATAACTGCTGGCAGTAAAAAGTCACTCTGGAAATATGCACAGGGAAGTTATATATAGTAAAGAAAACTGTTCTCTGCCCTGGGGAAAGCATGTAAAAAATGGTTATGGGTCAAAAGGGAGAGTTTTCTTCTTTGCAGTAGGAGGATCAGTGAACAAGAAGCGCAGACTGGAGTTTGTCAGTGTGTGCAAAGTTTCCAGGAAAGAGTGAGCTGAGACAACTATTCAGGCACAACCTTTTCCTACTAGCCTGCTTGCCTGAACCGTAGGCTGAACCCTAGGGCAGGAGGCTTCTGGCAATATTGCACATATATGTTCCTTTCCAGCTTCCTCAAGCTTGCAGTTGGGTAATCCTGGACAAGGATCAGCCCTGGTCCTAATTGATTTGCACCCAAGGTCACTTTGGCTTAGGCCCTGCTTGCCCAATGGTCAGAGTGTTGTTTTAGGAGTGATTTATCCTTCTACACCCAAATGAGTGCTCTGTCCCTGTGTCGGATGTTGTGTACACGACTGGGAAATTCAATTTTTCACTTGAGCACTGAAATTCCACTAGGGATGAAGTTCTGTTAAGTCTCACGTAACTTTGATCATTTTGAATGAAATGTCAGCTGCCAACAGGAGGTCAGAGGAAATAATTTAAACCAATTGCTGGTAAAGGAAGTTATCAGTTAGGGTTTAATGCATTTGGCCCAAGATGAACTTTAAAACAGGGTCTTAAATTGCTTTTAGGTTGGTCTTCCTCTGAGCCGATTCCAGCAAGAACAGTGCTGCTGTTCAAATGTAGTAACTGTTTTAGTAATTATGGTTTTTAAGTCTATCCTAAAGGACTTGTGCAGCACAATAGCAGTCAGTTCAGGAGGATGAGCAAGGGGATTTTTTCCAGTACAAAAGGGACAGTGAAAGATGGGAGGAATAGCTTTTCTGTGTACATTGCAGAGATAAGGCAACAGGAATTATTTTGGAAGTCTTCATCTCAACTAAATAAAATGTGATGTTACCTACCTGCCTGCCCCTTTTCACAGTTTAGCAGCTCATTTGTACCCAGCTTTGGATTGATGGATTTGAACCCAAGCCTTATTTAATGTGATGGAGTTGAGAATTCTACATTTTCCTATCTGTGAATGCTGTTACTCCCTTGGTGTATTTTCCTTGCTCTTCCTACCCAATTCTGCCTTTTCTGAGGCAATACAAAAATCTGTCCCATAACCAGGCTTAGTGCTGCCATCTGCATAAATTCATTTTCTCAGTCAACAGATGTGTAATGTGTAAGAGCCACTGCAGACAGCAGCAAAATCTCCATTCAGCAAAAGTAATCAAAACTTCTGCTTACAACCCGAAAGGCTCAGTTCTCAACAGCCTCTTCTGGATTCATACACAGCTGTTGGCTCTTTCCACATCCTGTGTGCTTGGTTCTCGCCCACACACTGCAGAAGTGTCAGCAAAGACATGGGCACTTGCTAAATCTTACAATGCTGATGTCCTGAATTGATTAACAAAATATTAGTAATTGCTTTACTAGGTTGGTGTCCCAAGCATACCCCTTGTCTGCTCTTGGCATGGAGGGTGTCCTTGCTCAGGCAGCTAGGCTAAAGCTAAGCTCACATCAGTTTAACCTCTGTGTCCCTTTTGGAAAGAAATTTGTTCCTCTACTTGTGCTGATCTTACCTTGATCATGTTTTTCACATTATCTTAGCTACTCCTGGCTTTGCAGCTTGAGTGCCTGCAATGGGGTCTTCATCTCTCTTTTCCATGCTCTCCCTTCCCATTGCATTTAGAGGCTGGAATGCTGTTAAAATCCACATGTGATGAAATTAAGTCATCTTCTTTCTCTCAGCTGTTTGTTTCTGGCAGCTGGTCCTCCACAGCAATGCACCAATAGGGCAGGTCAGTAAAAAAACAATGAGTGTGAGGAAAAGATGAGAAGAACTTCTGCAAAACCTGGGATGCCTCTGGGTGTAAGAAAGGCCCCGTGAGAAAGACCTTGTGGTTTTTGTCATTGGAGCCTTTCTGAAGCAGAGCCAGCCACATCTCACAGCCAGAAAGCAAGCTGGGTCAGAAAGTTGGCAGAGCTTTTGGTTCCGTTTTTGTCTTTGTCTGAAGCTGATGGGCTGTGAACACTGAGCTCTCCTTCCCACCACTGCACTGGAGGATTGAAGCGTTTATGGTGATGGGTGGGGGAGTGAAAAGGGGTTTGAGTGGAAAGCTGAGCTACTGGGATACACTGGTATGAGATCAGCTGTGGGGAGTAGGAGGCCATTTCCATCTCTGCTCTCTGGTCACAAGCAACTGCTTTGAAGCAGATGAGGAGATCCTCTAGAAGAGATGGTTTTCCACGTGGGTTTTTTTTTTGCCATGGGGCTGCAGATGCTCCCTTCCCTTGGGGCTATACCTGTATATGAGGCCAGATGCCACCAGCAGCTCATTGGCAACCCCCAGTGGCTGAAGGAGCAAAAGAAAGAGTAGTATTGCAGTAGAGATTTTCATACTTAGAGTATGTCCAGAAGTGGGCAGAATGCCGGGAGAATGTAGCTTAAGAATTCACAGTTGTTAAACTGGTATTTTTATAGACTTGTGGAAGGGGAAAATATCCTTGTTGTATTCAGTCCTAATTTATTGCTTTTGTCTCTCATTCCCATTTTTGTTTGCTAGGGTGACAGAAGACACTTTGAGGGCATATTTCCCTTAATTTACATGGCTTGCTGTCCCCAGAAACACTGGAATACAATGAGCAGTTTTCCACTGCCATTGTGCCCAGTTAAGCCTGCATGTTTCATCCTCATGCAGAAATTTTGTCATGCACAGGTTTCTGTTATTTCCCTTTCTCTCCTCTGCTCTGGCTTTGCTCTCTGCAACTCAAACAGATATGTACATCCCAGGCATTTGCATGGATCCAAAATATTTTGAATAAGAAATATTTGGGTTACATGTTCTTGTAATTTGCTTGCAAATTAATACTTAGAAAACTCTGCTGCATTGTCAGTCAAGTTGTTCTTGCAAAGCTGTCCTCACACAAGGACAGGTTTTTATACTTTACGTTATTACGTAATTGAACAGGTATCTTGGAAATCCTCCTTTTGTCTTACCTCTCCCTTCAGCCTTCTTGACTTGGCTGTGACCAGCCAGGGGTTTAGGTTCTCAATATTGTACTGTGCCCCCGACCCACATCCATGGGCAGGCAGATGATACTACTGAAAATTGTCATCTCGTGCTTTTCCCTTCCCCTACCCACTTACAGCTTATATCTATTTTTTCAAAGCAGCAAAATTCTTGAAATTCAGCTGGATTTCCAGTTTATGGCTCTTTTTGCCTTATTTTGACCTTATTCAGCCTTAATGCTTTTCTTTGAAGACAGAAATACAGAGGGAGAAAAACTGGTATTGAATCAAGACTGGTTTATTGATCCTTAGGAATACTTGCTGCCATGCTGCACTAATGATGGCTGTTTTGTACAAGACACGATGCATTTCTGTGACACCCACACAACCTTTTGGTCTGAAGGTTAGCCCAAACCTTTTACTAAGTGCTTGCTAGCAGGTAACTGTCCTAAGAGCAAAGAGAGACCCAATTCTCGTGAAAACTCCAGTATGGGACAATCTGGAATATCCAGTGCAGTGACTGTGACTGGGCCAGGAGAGTAGATAGCGATAGGTAGATAGATAGATAGATAGATAGATAGATAGATAGATAGATAATTTATCACCAGTGTCGTGTTTCTTTCATATCAGGAAAGGCATGCTTGCTGCTCTGTATTTCAGTTGTGAAGGGCTCATCAGGGCTTTGGCAGCATCTGAGCGTCAAATATACCAGGGGCTTTCTCAGCACAAGCTAGTATTGCCTGATGCATTCTGAATACCAAATTATTTTACTGAAATCTATAAAGTCTGCAGTAAATCAGGAGTGACTGAAGAGTAACCACATATGAACTAGTTTGCCAGTGTGTTGTGCTATTAATGATTACCCACCCTTCATTAGAGAACAGCACAAGTAGCACAGCTGGTGTATCTAACCATTAGCCAACGGATGTTTTCCCTTCTGCTCTGGCTGAACTGTTAAAGGGGGAAGGTGCTGCTAGGGTTACACATTAATCATATCCACTGTGGAGTGGCTGATGCCATCAGTCCCTGGAGTGGGAGCCTGACACCTCTGGGGAATTGTCACCCCAGCTCCAAACCAGTGCTGCTGGGGGCAAGGAGTCACCCACGCCATCTCAGGGAAGGAATGGGAATTCTGGGATGGATGGGTGTGTGGAAAGACAGAGAGGAAAAATGCTTGGAGGAGAAGGCAGCAAGCCAGCAATGAATGGCATAGAGGTTGGGGTTGTCTTGTCCAGGCCACACGTGGGAGTCTTCAGACAGACACTCCTCAAACATTTCTTCTCCTCTGCTGGGGCCCTTGGCTGGTGGTGGGGCTGACCTCAGCCGATGGACACACTGCCTAAAATCAGGGCAGGTACTGAATAAACAGGAGCCCTCCTGAGCTGCTCCTTGGCTGCTCCTTAGTGCTGGCCTGAAACCCAGGACAGCATCTGGAGGGTTGCCTCAGAAAGTGAGGCAGAATGCAGCAGTGGGGTGAGGCCACGCTGGTGCATCCCTGGGCCAGTTTCTGTGCTGTGCCTGCTCTGACACCACGTCTGACAGCCTGATTGCTTGTACGGGCTGCTCAGCTTGGAAAGGCAGCATCCCCAGGGTAATATTTCATACACATTCTTGTAATTCATTGAACCCCCCTTTGCTCTCATGGCAACTAGCCACCTACATGTATTTAATCCAAAAATAAGTGTTGCAGATTATAAATAGCTCCTGCACACACTAGGAACGTATTTCAAGGAAATATTTTGACAGGATGCTTGAAAGAAGAGTCAATTAGGAAAAGCAGTGTGGTTCAGCTAAGTGCCAAGGTATGCATTGCTTATTTCCCCTGTTGTCCAGTGGAAGTGAGTTACTATCATGATTGCTCCTTTGCTTGCTCTTTTTTTTTCTGGTCATTATTTTTTAGGCCGAAAAATAGATGACCTAACTTTGATAAGTAATGGCTGCAGAGGTATAATACAGAAATGTCGTTTTCTGGAGTATTGAGATCCCCTTCACCTCTTTAAGAAATCAAACTAAATATAAACTAAATATCATTCTGCAGATACTATTTTTCTCTGTATGTCTGTCTTTTTTGGTTTTTGGGTTTTGTTGTTTGGTTTTTGGGGTCTTTTTGGACTGAAATATAGACCTGGAAAAGCTATTGCTTGATACGTAGCAAAAAAAGAGAAACACAATTTTGAAATACAGTGTTCTGGCTGCAAAAGACCATGTGGAATTACAAGAACAGTGTAACTTAATTCTCCAGTGTTTTGGTCCTTCCAGACTGCTGCCAAGAGATGCTGAACATTGTAAAGCACTTTAATAGAGCTGGTTGATTTATTTTTTCTTTCGCAAGAACTTGGATCCCTGTTATCACAGAGCCCCGAGGCCTTGGAGACCTCACTGTGTATTTCCTTGAGGACACCTGGAACATGCACATCATGAATCACTGGGCACTGCCAGATATTTTGAGTGACCTTCTTGCAAGACACAGGAGATCAAGCCTGCTTGTAGTATTAAAGGACCTGCAAAGGGGTAAATGTGGAAAGAATGTATCGCAGATTCATTGATATAAAGCACGCACAATTTCTCCTTGTGGCAAATCAGCCTTCCAGTGAAAGACAAGGATTAGGACTCTTTTAGCCTGAAGTCAAACCAGATGTAAATTGCTTGTTTTGGAGAGAAAGGTCCTTCTCAAGGCAAAATTCTGTATTTATTCTAACAGTTAACACCTCGATAAATGGACATCTGAATGTGGATTTTCCCCTTTTCTGGCAGGAAAATTATCTTTCCCAATGTGCTCAGTTTGCTTCCTGCCTGTTCTTGACAGACTCAAATCTCCCACATCCATCAACGAAAACAGGAATTCAGCACTTCACAAGCTCAAAATTAGAGATTTTTACAATTCTTTTTCATCATTGATTTTCTTCCCTGCAAGTGCCCCATACCACTGCCTTAAACTTCTTAATCTTTGGCCATCCACTGTGGGGATCAGACCAGAAGCAGTACCATTAATCATGAAAGAAACACTGAAAGATTTAGATAATTTAACATACATTTTACACAGCCATCTGCAGAATTAAGAAGCATTCACTGTTAATCATGGAGGGTGCCTGGAGATTCATTTTCCTGAAATGAATGTGCTAGAGCCTGTTTCTGAGTAATTTATTGTTGATTTGTCAGAGTGGTCAGTCCTCATAGAAAACAGTCTTTTATCTCTGACACAACCAGCACAGCTTTAATGGGAAGGGACTCTTTAACCGAGACAGTTTAAAAACACTTGCCTTTTGACCCCTTTCTTTGAGATGTGATTGAATGTGTGGAGTGTTTTTGCAAGGAGTGCAGAATAAATAAGCAGTGAGTGAGCTGTCACAAGCTGTGGAGTGAAGGTCGTATTCTTCTTTTTTTTTTTTTCTGCTTGTGTTTTGCCAGATTAACTTCAATGAGATGGGTGACTGGTCTGAATCGAGCCCATTTCTGTGATGAGTTACATGTGTTGCTCCATAGGGCAGAATGAAACTCCTCAGTACAAGCTGCCTTATTTAGAAGGAAATCAGATGGGAAAAAATGTATCAGAACTAATGAGGCAACAAAACCAGCATGCAGGAGATGAAAAGCATGGAACATACAACCATTTCCATGTCAAGGAAAACTGCAATGTCACTGAAAGTCTGTTGCTCCCACTTCATGCCACTTTGATTTTCAGTTTAAATAACCCACCTGATTCTGTGAGTGTGGAGGGGTTACATTTGTGTAAAGTTCATTTGCCCTCTTATAAATTACATGCAAGTTAAAATATTCCTTCCTTGGTAGATTTAAAGGTAAGGGTCGAGGGGTTGTGCTTGCACGAGTGTGTGACCCCGCTTTTCCAAGGAGGGCAGGTGCAAGTCAGCACCCCAGGAGAGGCAGATTTCAATCTGTGTCATACCAATCATCTCTCTAGCCTCCCTGCACCTGGCTTTGCCCATGGCTACAAGAACTATGATTCCATAGCCATATGAACAAGGAATTTTTGCTCCCCAAGAGCGCTCAAAAACGTTGGGATTTTTGTCCAGCTGCATCTGTGTTAACGCATCTACCACTGGAGAGTGCCCACGGCTCCACAGGAGCTTGAGCCAAAGAAAACACATCTGGGGGGAGATGCCCCAGCAGGGACACGTGTACAGAGTCTCCAGGCTGCATTTGCTTTGGCACAGGCTCCAAGGATTGCCATGAGCAGAGCAGCATGAGGGCTGCTTTGCTCCCCTCTGTGTCACAGGCCTTCCTCAGCTCCCCTGCACAGCTCCAGGTATTGGAGTGAAGGATTGGTATCCAATCCAGGTATTGGATTCCTCTGAAGGAATGCTGCCATGGAGAAGCTGCTTTCTCACAGGTGTAGCTGCAGCTACCTGGAGCTGTGTCAGGCCATAGCTACACAGTCCATGAGATAATGTTTCCTGCTCTGCAGGTGGGATGCAAATCTGTGGGAGGCTCCATCTACAGGACCATGGCAGATACTTGAGCTGTCTGCAACTTGCTATGGCTGGGTTCATAATGGAAAAGTTTTGTTTCAGAAGCTAGGAAGGACGGTGTGCAACACTCCTTGAGGAAATCTGCATTGGGAGCAAGTAGGAAACTATTGTTACGTATTCTAATATTCAATAGTGTGAAATATAATTTCTATAAATATCCTGCATTTTTTTCACTTTTAAAGGTGTCTATTTTATTCACTTGATTCTGTCATCAGAACAAATAAATACTTGAGATTTTACATAAGACACAGGTGTGGCTTGATGCCTTAGTCACTGTAACCTTTTCCTAACACTTGCAAACCATTGCAAGAAGCTGTTTTCTTCTAAGGGCATTATTCTATATTACAAAATAAAGGCCTGTCAATTAATCATATGTAATTAAAAACAAACAAATGAAATACCCCACCCTTTCTTTGTAAATTTTGAGTTAGCATGGATTTTTCACTAAGGTCTTCTCTTGCTCAAGCCTCTGTGTCTAGTCTCTGCACTGTTTCGCATAGAATTTGCAAAATAAACCCCAACACCTTGCTGGGGATCTATCATAATCTTAAATGGGTTGATGGTGTCAGAGTCTGGCCATTTACAGGCTCTTTCTGTGGCATGCACACTCTGCAGTCTTGAGTGCTGCATTTCCTTTGCCAACAGCTTGCATGCTAGAACAGGGCTCCCACAGCTTTTTTTAGTCAAAGGACACCTTTGACTTGTGGAAAAGAAGGAATACTTCCCAGGACCATAGTCCTCTGTGCTGCCAACATAATGTGTAGCACATAGGAGTACGTGTCTATTCTACAAGTAAAAGAACAAGTGCTCAAATTTTTGTTCAGTTTGTATCATCCTATCTAGTTCCCCACCTATTCAGTTTCTTCTACGTACATGTGGGAACTGCCCGGTGTTAAAAAGTTATTTCTGGGTCAGTGACCTTCCTCCTCAACATCCAGGGCTTCTAGAACATGACACTGCCATTGGATGCTCATCAAAGGAACAATTTAGGTGGATAACCTTGTAAACTTCAGAAGCACAGTGCCTTCATTCTGACTCTTACAAAGACTGGAGAGAAAAGGTGTGTTTATCTTGCTGTCTGTGCACTTAGAGCAGTGTCCCAGGCCTTTCAAAGAAGCCCAGACCAAAAAGGAGCACATACAAGCTGCAGAGGTCGATGGCGTTTGATAGCTGGGATGCCATGGAAGATATCACATTCTTCAGCTCTAATCTCTTATAACAAAATGGAATTCAACCTAAACCCTGAAAAAATAAGTCAGGTCTGGTTAGTGTGATGCCATGTCCCATGTATCCATCAGGATTTGTTTTTGGTGGATTAGTGCTCTCATTTACGTGTTTTCTTCTTGGTCAGCAGTGTTATTGTTTTAGCTGATACTTTCAAAAGGTGTTTATTTTTGCTGCTAATCTAAGATGAGCCCTGTAATTATCTGTGAAATAGAAGCAATTCCTTTCCGTAGCTGTGATGTTCTCTGGACATAATGCCTAATGATCACCATTTCATGTTTTCTGAGGTGCCTTTTTCCATGGCTATTTTCAAAACACTTGCATCACATTTCAACTGCTTTTGTCCTTCATTGATATGTTTTACCAAAAATGCCTCAGACAAAAAGCAAAGACTTTCTGTCTCCTAGATGGATTAAGTGCCATTCTAGTGTTTGTGATGAGTAGTATCTTTCTCTGCCTCAATATTTTTATTTAATGCAAGTTTTGTTGGGTATTTTACATGTTAGGCTGCAGCCTAGAGTATGACAGCCCCTTAATAAAACTAAACAAAATATTTTAACATTCACAGTTTCACACCTTTTCAAGTGGCAAAAGGATGGCTGGAACAAAGAGGTAAGAAGAATAACAGTCTTTCTCCAGTTTCTAGCTCTTCACCTTTTCCTCTGCTCTTTGCCACCCAAACATAATTTGGAGCTGCTGTGGCTATGCCACTGTTTCCTCATCTCTTTCTATCTTTTCCCTGCTCTGACAGATGCTTTGCTGGGTGCTCTACCACTGTCTTTCAGGATGTAATACCTGTTTACCCTGGGCAGACCTTTCTTCAGCCTTTTTTCTTCCGTAGTTTTCCTCTGCTTCTTCCTCTCTCTTTTTTTTCTGCACTTTCTCTCCCTTCCTGTCCCTGCTTCTGGAGGATCATTTCTGAGAATTCTTGCATTCATTCTTAGCCTGTTTATTCCTTGCTTCACGTAGCCTTTTACAGACTGGGTAACTGTGTTGATCATATAGATGTTAGGAAGAAATTCCACCTCTATGGAGGGAGAGAGAGAGAGAGATATAATCATTCATCATTTTTTTTCTCTCTCTCTCTCTGTTATCTGATTCTGGCTTTTTTTTCTGAGATGGAGCACTGCTCTAGGTGCCTCCTGGAGTTCCAATGACATGGGAAATCTTTACACTGCCCAAGCCTGGGTGAGTGTGTAGCAGCTGAGCTTGGATTGTGCAATATTCCTTGAAAGTGGAAGTCTGGATCTGGACTCCCAGGTTCAGTTAGGGCTTTCACCTGGAAGGGAGCCTAATCCATGAATGAGCAACATGAGGCCAAAGTACCAAAGTATCCACCCATGATGTTCTTGAAAATGTCTGTTTTCTGTCTGTTTACACCTTCAGCCTTGCTCTGATGTCCCCGAACATGTCAATACTGACAGCTGGAGACCTGGCACTCGATGCAAACACAATGCTGTAGTGGGATTAAGACTATTTACAATAAGTGGTTACTTGCTTTATGTTTGAAGCAGATGGAAAATACACCAATGAAAATGTCGTTTGTAAACGGATCAAGAATAATCACAGTGCATACTTCTGAAGACTTCAGTGAAACATCTGAAAAAACAACCAACCCACCAAAAAATCCCTGTTCTCCCCTACCCCCACCCTTCCTCCCCAAACATTATGGTCATAGCTCTTTTAAAGGTGCGAATAGAAAGGGGGTAAAAATAATCTGTTTTTTAGGATCACTAGCAAAGTTTCAAATCTCTTGTATATGTTTGTACTGAGCCTAATACAATTGTCCTGGTGGAGATCAATGAGTAGTAGATAATTAATACCTGCTCAAGATCTTCATGCATGCAAACAGCCTCTGTATTTCTAAGGAGTCAGGGGCGCTCTGAAGACCCTTCTCCTCTTGTTCACAGGCTGTGCCTTTCCACTACAGAAAAAGCCTCTTCGGAGGCTTCTAGGTTATTCCAGTTACCAGCAATGTCCAGAAAAGAAACTTGAATTTGAATTATTAATTCAACAACATCATTATGAATGAACTGCAGGAAACAATGCATCTTCTTCCTATGTAAACAGTGTAAATAAAACTTCTGATAAGCACTTTACTGCATTGAATTCCTCATTCTTTTCTTTGAGAGCGTTCCAAAGTTTAGTGTGCAGCTTAATCAACTTCATACATGCTTGAGTTGGGCAAGTCAAAACTAACATGACCCCGCACAAGGAAAAGCGTCCCTCGCACGAGAAATCCCATTCTGCTTATTTACTATATATGAAAACAGCCCCAACCATTCCTTCCCTGAGGCAACAGGAACTTTTCCATGTTTCCTTAACCACCGCCACCCTTCAACACTTTTCAGGATGAAAACCTTGTTCTCAGAATGACCCTGGCTGCGTGGTCATCCAAGCAGAGATGGAACTGATGAAGCAAAATGACCAAACCTCCAACTTTAATGTATTCAGCTGCAGTATAGTTACCAACTGCAAAGTCTCGTGCTGTTTAACCTCTCTTTTCTGTCAACTATTGATCACACTGAAATACTTTTGAATATAAAACTTAGAGCCCTGCTTGGCAAAGACTTGAGTACAGGATTAGTTTCACCTGCAGGTTACCATTTTTAAATTAGCAAGGCCATTAGCCTGGGTTAAATGAATACATATGTAAGTTAATTTAATATTTTTTAATTAAAAAGATAGCAGTGTGTTGATACAGTGCTATGTGGGTGGCAAGGATTAAAGAAAAGGCAAGGGAGGCAAGTTAAGTAGCTCAGGCAGTGAATCAGATCTTCACTGAGTGGCAAAGTTTTGGAAAAAACTCACCTTTTTGGAAGCATACTTATGCCAGGCCTATATACAGGCCTTTTAAAATCTGCATTTATGACACTTGGGTCTAGGCTGGAAATCATCCAGAGGATTTCAGCTCTGTGCTCTGGGAATCAATTCAATTCAAAAAAAAGGAGTGTTTTGAGAGGGTCGGTGACCACTTCTGGAATGTGTTAAATTAAATCCTTTGTAATCTATAGACAGACATCACGGGGTTACAGCAGTGCAAACCTCTCTTCATTTCAGACCTTGTCACTGGATACTCTCTGCTTGGAGTGGGAGGCTAAGGAACACGATGTGGAGACAGGTGTCTCCTGAGCTCTTGGGTCCGAGCACCCAGGTCCTGCTTTTGTTCCTGTTATCTCCAAATCAGGAGAGGCTGCCTGCGAGACGTGAGGGGTTAGCCCTGTGAGAAAGACCCACAGCTTTCTCTAGCTTCAAGAAAACAAGTCCTGTCTTTGCTTACTTATTATTTGTATAAAGGAAAAAGAAGTAATTATGACAGAATAAACATCTAAAACATTCTCTTGAGAGCAAAAGCCAAAACAAGTGGGGGAAAAAATCTGCCATGCAGCACTCCTTTGCTTAACCGAGCACAGGAGTAGAGACAATGTGCAGTGTTGCCTAGAGGAGAGAAATACCTTGAAGCTGGCAGTTCATAGACCATGGTGACAGTGGATGATGTACAAGTCAGGAAAAACTTCTGAAAAATCCCACAATTTCCCAGTTTATCTGTCATTAGTGTTTTTCTGGGTAGTGGACAACATACCAAAGGGATTAACAGCTTAATCATAGCTGATTCATATATGGGGATCTGCATTGTTTATTTATTTATTTTGTTATCAGGAACTTCCTCTTAGAGACATGGGAAACTGAGGCACAGAATGGTGAAATTACTTGTTTAAATGTTGCCTGTGGCAGAGGAAAAAACAGAAGTGTGTTGCTCAAATCTGACACCCCTTTATTATTCCTGTGCTGGTTTAACAGAGGAATTACAGTTCCTTGCATAACCCTGACTTTCCTGGCTCTAATGATACATGAGTACAACCCGTTGCTCACATTTCCCTGATTTTTCTGACTGCAAAATGAGGTCTTTTATACTGCAGGTGAAAGTGCTGGAAAGGCTGCTTCGGACCCCCCCACCTCCGTGTCGTTGGAGCTTTTGGTACTTGTAGGAAGTTACGTGGTGACCAAAGCCAATGCATCTGCCCAACACTTTGCAGAGGCACGGTCGCTCTGCAGGTTCGCTCCCCTGGTCCCAAGCAGTTTAACCGTGAAAACAGGATATGGTACAACGGGCCAGACCCGATGCGCTGCTTTATCGGAGTCTGCTGTCATTAATCTCCGTCTTTATGAATGGTGGGGAAATGGCAGCTGTACACAAGGATAAACAGCCGACGCAGCAGAGATGCTTTGAACTGCTACGCTCCTTTGGGGAAGAGATTTGAGATAAAGCCGAATCTGGAAAGCATCAGTGGTGGTGCACCGAGAGCCGCTGCTCACCCCCGCCGCTTCGGACCTTTCCACCCCTTTCGGTCCCCCTCGCCCTGGGGCGGGCACCCTCCTCCCGCTCTTCCCCGCGCTGTCCGCAGCCGGACAGGGGTCGCGAGTGGAGCGTGGCTTTGCGGGGCCGTGTGCCGATGTCCCCTTACCCACTCCCACCGTACATCTGCCGCGACCCTGCCACATCTGGCCGCCGCCCCGCCGCGGGGCAGCATCTGCCGGCACATCTGGGCGGCGCGGCCCCTCCCCGCGGGCACATCTGTCGGCGGCGGGGGGCGGCCCCGCGGCGGGGCGGGAGNCCGGCCGGGGCGGGCAGAGCCGGCGCGGCGCGGAGGGGAGCGACGGCCCGATGGGGCGGCCGGCCGCCAGCCTGGCCCCGCTCCGGCTGCTGCTGCTCCTGGCGCTGGGACACGCCTGGACCTACCGGGAGGAGCCGCAGGACGGCGACAGGTGGGTGTTGCGGTAGCGAGGCTGCTCCTGTGCGTTTCCTCCCCGTCCACCACCTTCTTTTTCTTTTTCTTACCGTTTGGGGTTTTTTTTTTTTTTTCTTAATACTCCGACTCCCCACCTTGCAGGGAGGTTTGCTCCGAGAACAAAATCGCCACCACCCGGTACCCGTGCCTGAAGCCCACGGGAGAGCTCACCACCTGCTTCAGGTGAGCGCCGCGGCCGCGGAGGACGGGGCAGAGGGGGCGCGGGTCTCGGGCGTGCCCGCGGCTGGGGGCTCGCTGCCCGCGGGGAAGGCAGTGAGGGACACGCGTGTGGCTGTCAGGCGCAGGGACGGCAGCTGTGGCAGCTGTTTGTCTCCCCCCTGCTCTGGGCTAGCCCACCCCGGCATTCCCACCACCCCGCGGACCGCGGAGCAGGTAACTTGGTACTTGATCACACCCCTCCCGCGTTCTGCATCTCCCCTGGCAAGTCCTGCAGCTGTCCCAGGGTAGGGTTTCGGTAACTGGCTGCAAACGTCACCTCCGAGACGTCGCTGGTGAGGGCGCGTGTGGCTCTCCCTGCTGTACCGAAGCCACCGGCAGCTTTTGGTACGGTGGGAGAGGCTTCCTCTGACCCGGCTGTCCGGTACCACATCGGAGCTACCGCTGCATCAGTTCCAGGGCAATCAGTGAGATGGTCTGGATTTGTGCTATGCAAAAGATATCTTAAGTTAGGTAGATGAATCACACTCTCAGAATTAGTAAGTTCTTCAGCATCCAGCTCTGGGGGAGAAATTCGGCAGAGGCCTCTCAAGTAAAATTAATCTAATCCTGAGTTTTCATTTTTCAGCTGTGTGTTTGAGAAACATCATCTGTTTTAATGATGACAGCTATCCAAGAGCGATTGACAGTGGATGTGCTTTTTTCAAGAGCTGTACACAAAGTATGAGCACACACATATCCCTTCCCTGATGCCCTCGGGTTTGTCTTGTCCCCACACACAAGACATTTCATGTATGAAAGCTGCTTCTTGTGAGAGGTTGCTTTGTGGAGGCAACTGTGCTCTGCCTGTGTGTGTCTGTATGCTCACATGTGGCAGGGAGCCACTTCTGTATACCAAAAATACGGTAACACACGTCGAAAGTGTTACAGAGATTGTCCATCTCTTCTGTTTGGCATTAGTTCCAAAGAGCTGCACACACACAGTGCAGCAGCATCGTCCCTCTCCCATGCTCTCAGGCTTGTTCACGCTCTCCAGCAGCCACAGCCACCTGGGACAGTGTCCTCCCAGTCCCTGCGAAGGGCTCTTCAGGGAATGGAGACCACCCCTCCCTGCGTCCCTTATCTTCTCTCTCCTCTCCCTGCGAAGGTGAGGCAGAGCCCTCTTACAAGCAGCTCTGTAGCACCCAGTGGCAACACGTTTTGGAGAGGGACAGTGTGTAGGTTTTGCAGGGAAGGTTTTGCAGGAACTTGGTTGAACCTGCTGCATTTCTCTGGTTTGGGGGCAGAGCACTAGGGTGGACAAGACTGTTCTGAGGGGGGAGTTACTGAATGAAGAAGCCAGAGTGAGAGCTGTATAAGGCAGCACACACATGACCATCCTGCTCTTTTGTGCGTGTCCCAAAATCCGTCTGAGGGAAGTGATTCTGCTTTGTGTGCGACAGAGGACTGCACAGGCTCCACTGGCTGCTATGGACCACTGTGCAAAGAAAGCAGGACTCTGTCCAGCTCCCAAGTCGCACTTGTGCCTTCTTTCATCCTTCCTGAGGATGAACCTGACCTTTGGGCTCTGGTTGTGATGAGCCTCCCTCCCTCCTCAGCCCTCCCTCTGCACAGTCCCAAGTGATATTCACTGCCCCAAATCAGCACAGTCTGTGTGGATGAAAATTTCCAAATTGCTGCATTGAACTCTTGGTTGTTTTAGGTCAAACATACTCTGCATCTATGACTTCCAAGTCTCCCTTGCTTTAAAAAAGAAAAAATTCCATTTCTGTGTAGTCATGTATTTTTAGGGTTTAACCTTTAGGCTTGGGTGAGGGCTCCATTCCCCATCCTGCAAGGTCTCTTTTGTGCTGTCCATGCACAAGAAAAGGGCAGCAACTCTGAGAGGGAGCACCTCAGCTGAGCAGAGCAGCTCTGCACTGAGCACATACCTGAGCTGCAGTGTGCTGGCAGTCCTGCTCCTCGGAGTTGTGCCACGCTCTGGCACAGACCTGCAGCATCACCCACCCGAGGTGGTGAACCCCAGAGGCAGAACAGCACCCCCAATTACTCCTGGTAGCAAGGTGTGCTCTCAGCAGACATGTGGGATTACCATTGGCAGAACACATTTAAATGTAAGATTCATTAATATTTTGAGGTTGAGGCTGTTAACAAGACGACAGGAAACTTGCAAGTGTTGACTAATCCTGTGGTGCCTCAAGGCGGATTTTGTTTCACAGGACATTTAGGAACTTAAGGATTCAGTTTTCAACTCTGGAATGATAACCAACACTTAAAGAACTTCAGCTTGGTGGAAACTCAGCTGTGGCTTTTAGGAGCTTTCACCCCAGGTTTCAGATAAACTTGATTTTGGTGTTCTACAATTTATTCTTACAATACTTAATTTTTTATCTTCCTAGACATCTTTTCCACAGTATTTCATAATGACCATAGTTATGTAATTTATATACATTGTCAGATGTAGATAAAGGATAGTTAATGTCAGCTTCTATTTACTATTAGCAGACACACCTCACTTCTTTTCTAGGTCAAAGTACCATTTGTGTAGAAATTATACAAACTGACACCAAATTTATCATAACAGATTACATCATAACATGTCAGGCTTAAGGCTACATGCATCACTACTGCTGATCTGTTGTGCAAGTAGTTAACTAAAATAAGGAATACGTATGAAGTTAGATGCCAAAATTCCTGACCAAAATGCTTGATGGAAAGTAATTTTGTCCTTTTATTCCTCCTGCTGGAATTTGTCAAGAAAACCAGCATGTTTTTAGAGCACTTCAATAAAAATAGCATCTTTTCATCACAAAAAGTATTCCTTGATTTTATTTTTTTTAACCAGATTTACTCATGATTAAAGATGATCCAAGTGGAAGGGCCAAGCCAGAAGTGGGGCCAAAGCACTGAGAATGCGTTGGCATTTTTCCCTGTAGTCATAGCAACCACGTACACAATCAGATGTATTTTTTTCTTTTGAATGTGTGCAGTCTGGCCCTTGGTTTAGTTTGATTTGTAATTTTTTTTTGTGTCCTCTGTATTTGTTTTCATAAGAGTACAGAGGAACAGATGCAAAAAGCAGAGGGCGTTATACAAAATCTTTTCTGTGGAAATCTCATTTAAACTCTTGTATGTAGCTGCACAAAGTACACAGTACTAATGTCCCCATCGTGCAGGTATGGAGAAGAATTTCTGCAGATTTGTTGATAGTGGTATGGCCCAGTAAGACTTTGAATTCCTACTGTATGCAAAAATTCATCAAATTTTAGGAAATTTGGGCAGCATGGAAGCAAGAGACTGGGCAAGCTCCAGTCTCTTGTTGCTGTCTTCTCCAATTATTTGGATGTGATATTAACCTGTTTCACTCTCAGACAGACTACTAAACACTTTGTTGACATGGAAAATTACACAAATGTTGCATTTTTCTCCAGTGCCTGTGACAATATAGTTTGTGCATCCTTGCAGCAGCCCTTTTCAGTACGTCCTTCCTTCATTTCCAGTTTAAACAGTGCTCCTGGATGTTGTTGCTCTGGTCCAGAAGGAAAAGCAGCATCTAGGACAGGTATCCCCTTGCTTCATCCTGACTGTGGAACTGTGTTCCCGTCAGGAAGTGACAGTGGTTATGTGACTTCCAAATTCAAGAAGATCAACGTGTAATCTGGCACAATTTATTAATTGGAGTTGTTCCCTTTATAAAAACCAGCAAACTTGATTACCACAGTAACTATTATATATTAGGAGAGCTAAATACTTTACTCAGTTAGAATTCAGAGAGTGCAGTAAATTATTCAGAATTATTCAATAGACACATTTTAGAGAAACTTTTGCTGGTGGGAAGCTGTTAGAAGTTGTAGGAAGACTCAAGCATAAAACGTGGGAAAAGAAGAATATTTTTATTGCCTGACTGTACCCATCTCTTTGCCTACTAGACACTTAAATATTGCTGTAAGTTGACGTGAAAGAAACAGTCTTGCTCCTCCTCAGAAAATTTTTATAAAATGTTAAATTAAGGAAACCAGGAAGTGTAAATCAGGAGATGAAAATTTGAACCTGGATCTGGACAGCCAGGAAGAACACTTTAGCCATTGCTTTCATGGGCTAAGGGAAGATTTGGGGTTTTTTTTCTTTTATTCAGATGAAACTGTTAGCCTAAATTAATCTAAAATCAGACTAAATGTTAGTATGATTATTTTTAAAACAGATTATGGTAAGACATGGTAAGAGAAATTATCCATCTTTCTCTGACCATAAGTAGTCTCCTGCATTTTTTGCTGAAAACGAAGCGTGCATTCACCCTAATATACCTTAATTTTGGTTGTACAGTGATGGAGACTGCTCCTGGTCCTTCCTTCTGCAGGACCAGCAAGGAATAAGCCGTTTAGAATTAGGGTGCTGGGCAGAACAATTTTAGCTGATGATGGTGAAATCTTTATAAAGATGAGCCAAATCTTTACATATATTTCCAAACAAGCCCCATGTTGTGGAGCATAAATCTTGGCTTAGAACTCAATCTGTAACTTTTTTCTTTTTTTTTAGTCTTTTGCAAGCAAGGTCTCTTAAATAGGATGGACACATTTCAGTGTAGGTTGTCAGCTTCTTCATCTGATAGCTAGCAGCTACAAGTATTTTGCATAGGCCTTTCCAGCACTTCAGGTTTCAAATTATGCTGTAAAAAAATGTTCTACATTTCATAACAAAACGATAATTCAAATGTATTGTGAAAGAAAATGCATATATATTTATACCCTACTTTGTTCTGATGCTAAACAGAGATCACATACCTCAAAAAACATTTCTTTTTACCCTCTTCAGTGATGGCACTGCTGGTGAAGACTACTATTTCTATAGACTGTATCATTTTGCACATTCTTAAAAGATAAAAGTAATTGCAAATAAGCTGGACTGTAGCTGTTTCACAAAGAGCAGCACTTTCACTAATATGCCCTTGGGGACCATATGCAATTCCTGGTTCCCAGATACTCGGCGAGCATGCTGCAGAGCTTTCCAACATGAGAAAAAAAAATGCTGTATAGAGTTTTGGAGCTTTCAGCTGGAGTAAGCAGGGATAATCTCCGGTCATCTTATCTTCTGACTTTACTTTTCATAAATTTCTTTTTTATAGTTGTTATTGCATTTCCTCTCTGAAGTTTTGCTGACTGTTCTATATCATTCAAAGAGCCCCAACTGATATATTATAACAGTTATACAAGAAACTAACATGATTAGAGCAAATTACTGCCTAATCTCCAGTTATCTTGAAGGGAAATGTACTCCACAGTAGAATTTCACTGAAAATTTAGAGAATATGATTTCATATTTTGTATTGGTTTCTGAAAACTAAATATACAGAATATGCATATATATATATACATGTAAAAAAAAACCTTCCAGGGAATTACCATCACAGGTAGAACTTTGTACATATCTATGAATAAAATTTTCTTCAATATGGTGTTTTTTTTACAAAACAGTGTATGCTGCAATGGTGTCAAAACATGCTTCCTAGCTTTTCCAGATTTTTTTCTCATTATTGCTTTGGAAGTAGCACCTTCAAGTTGTGTGGTACTGACTGCATTCAGTCCTGAGTTTCATTCATTTTTCCTTGCTGTGATTGCCAAAGGAACAGATTGCTCAAAACTACTGATACACATTGTGAATATCTGCCAGTTAAGGGTAACACCAATGCCACACAGCTGTCTGTAGGCTTCCATACCACATTTGAGTGGCCATGACTTTGTGTGTCACTTTTCTGTCTCAGGTGCTAAGAATAGGAAACCTAATTATTTCTGGATTTTGGTAACATTAGGGACACCTGAGATCTCAGCAGATGTAGGTAATACTGGCTGCATCAGAGACTCCTGCAGCAAAATGTGGTGCTCCTGTGGGTTTCCTGTGCAATGACTCCTCTGTACAGCCAATTCACTCCAAAATGAAACAATTTAATTAATGGTCTTAAAGAACATTGCATAATTACTGTGAGTGGTGCTCTCAGGTAGGATGTGCTAATTAAAGGATGAGGTCAGGCAAGTGGTTGTTCATGTAGTCCAGGAGTTTTTGATGTTCACATCAAAGCAGTTTGGAGAATTTTAGAACTGGCAAGCCGAGAGCTTTATGATAAGTGCCCTGCTTGGTGGTTTGATTGATAATGAAACCCAGGTGCCTTGCATTATGGTTTTCATCTACAGAATATAGGGTTAAATATGAACTGACTTTCCTGGCCGTGTTGTCTAGCTCAGAGACTCCAGACAAACAAAATAGTAGCCCCAGGGCCTCCCATGGCTGATACGAAATAGGTAATAAAAATAGGCCGCCAAAGGGAACATGACGTTTGTAATTATCCTAAGTATTGTATATGTTCCCTAAGGTCAGGCTGTTTTGTCCTTTAAAAAGTGATTGTAGTCTCTCCTACTAACAGCAGGATGTTATTAATACTTGTATTACTGCTCCCATTGTGGTAGACACCCATTGAGCTGAGTTGTGCTGTACTGATTGCAGACAAAACAGACAAGACAGAAAAGGCAGGAATGGAAGGATAAAGATATGGAGCAGCAGAGAAGAGAAAGGACAAAATGCCCAAAGGCATGGAGTAAGCAGAAAAAAGAACTGATATAGCCATAAAAAGACAAAAATTCTGTCTTGGTGGTGGTTTGTGTGACAGATACGTGTGCGACAGAAGGGAGGTAATCACTCCCCAAAGAGGTATAATTTAAATGCTTCCAGGCTTCTATTTAAGTTGAACCCATAAAAACAAAACATCAGCCAAAATCAGACAAAAATCCACACGCATGCACCCCTGGGAGGATTCCTGTTCTCCCAACTGGACTTGGAGCTAAGCTACAGGCGCTGATGCATCTTCCCTTGACAGCCTCTCCCCTTCCTTCCTTCCTCAGTCTGGAAAATCTCTCTCCCTCTCTGTCCCTCTCTGTAAAGCGTGTGTCTGTGCAGGGGCAGGAGGGACAACTTACAGGCAGATATTTAAATTTCCCTTTCAGTCCTTGCTCTGTTCAGATTGCCTGAGCTCCTTGTCACATAGCAAAGAGTTTTTGGGAAGTAGTTGAGCATGAAATATTCAAACTACCTGTGGAAAAGTAAATCAAGCTTGCTAGAGATCCCAGGCCGTGAAAGCCATTGCCCAGGACAAAGAACATGTGAGCAACAGGTTTTTTGAGACCTCTGCTGTTCTGGCCTGTTTTTCTGCCATTGCATGTGTGAAAGGGAAATTACTGTATGTGGGGAACAAGGTCACATGAAGCAGGTATGAGGGAGATGCCTGATGTTGATGTACAGATAAGCAATTACACTGTACCTGGGATAGATCTCATTTCAGATTGCACTCGCTTGTGCAGTGCTGGTCATTTGGGGCACATGTGATTTTAGGATTCATTGAGATTGCGCTGAATTCTCAAAATATTGAGTTTAATATTTTGGTTGTGCCTCCACCCCAGTGCCCTGAGTCCTGAGATGACTTTTGTCTCAAGGTGTGAGTCGGGGGTGAGTGTTCAGTACCCATGTCACTCCAGCTGGAGCTGTTGGGGATGGTGCAGGGCTTCATCGTAAGTCGGTGACAGGGACATGGGTCTCTCTTCTCTGGAGATCTTTTATTGCTTACGTCTCATACAGACAACATGGGTCACTCCAGGGTTCCTCTTTTTATTTGTGCCCATCACCCCCAACAAGCAAAGCTGACTTCAATTTACAGTAAAAAATAGCTTTCCCCAAAGTCTGCTCAGAATGTTTTTTCTCTGTGTTGTCCATTTTCTGTTTGCTTGGTTTCAGTTTTCAAACGAATAGGGGTTTCTTTTGTAAACTAACAGTAGCAAATGTCACTCTGTTGCTCAAATTTGCCAGTTCTTCTATGTGGTTCCAATTGTAAGCAGAAACAATGGAAAGCAGAATCCATACAGTGCTGACTTGATTTCTTCTTGGCCTAGTAAAAGAAAGCAATTTGTTTGCATCTCCTCAAGGGTAGCTCTGTTTAACAGTTGAGGAGAAAAACAATTTCAGCTTTAGACAGTAATCTCAGAGCTTAGTGTTTGGAAAATCCTTCTCCCTTAAAGAGTGTTTTCCGTTGTGTTGTGTTGATTTCATTGCTGATCCTGGTTCAAAAAATGAAGTACAAGACTATCAAGCATTTAGCATACATCCAGCTATTGTAAATAATTTCTTCTAAGTTTCTTTGTTAGTTTCTAGTTCTAACCACATTTGTTTTAATTGATGATCTGTGCTGTAATTGAAATGAGGTGAAATACACCGTGTTTGTATTAACTGTATTAATTTTAGCAGCCACTCAGTAGTAAACACACATTATACAGAATTCTTCTCCATCCTTTTCAAATGGACTGGGAGATAAAGTGGTGCAGACACAGTGTTTTAAGTGGGAAAAGAGGGACAAAATCCAAGCTATAATCCAGGTTTTTAAATGGATCATTGTTGAAAAAATGAATAAGCCTATTATAGGTCAATGGCAAGTTGTTGTAGAGTGTGAGTTTGGAGAAATATAAGACAGTATTCATCTGGGATAGCAAGCATATTATTTCTCTTTTTATGGAAAAATTATTGGGGCATAGCTTCTAGTGTAAAATAGCAGTGTTCATGTTGGCTTCATCATCTCATTATCAACCCTCAGGAAGGAAAGTTGACCACCTAATTCTCTGTAACAAAGTGTGCAAGTCCAAGAAGTTATACTGCACAGTCTTCAAAATGGACGAAGAAATGTATTAAGTATTATCATAATATTTCAGGAGAAATGGATGAATGCTGAAAATACAGAAATTTGTGAAAGTACACCCAGAAAAAAGTGTGCTCAGAACTTTTTGTATAAGAGAGAGAAAATAACTTTATTGGATGCATTTTTTCTTTGTAAATAATTTCCTGCCCAGAGCCCCAGTGTCTCTGTGGAATGTTAATATTTCTGTGATCACATTCAATACGTTTAATGTATGTTGTAAACCAGACATCTTGCCCACTCAATAAGATGTTATTATCATACTCAATTTTCACTAAAGAGTTTATTATCATAGCTGCACCAAAATAGTGGTGTCGTTTCCTAAACACTGCTCTCTGGAATTCTGACAAAACCCCTTAGTTTAGAGATTATTGCCTTGGAGAGTTGAAACAAAAATAGCCAAAGGCAAAATTATTTAATCTTTAAAACAGCATTTGTGGGAAGAGGAAAAAAGCCAGGTGAAAACAGGGGTTTTGGTAGTTCTTAGGTAGCTCTTAGAATTGAGAAGTGGAGAGTGAGAAAGAGACTTGAGGGACCAGGACTAGAGCTACTGTTTGGTAAATGCTTGATCCTGCTGGGAATATGTGCTTTTAACTACAGCTTCCTGAGGCAGGAGTAAGGAGCAGTGGCAGACAGACAGTGCTGGCAGTCTGGGCTGGTCTTTGGAATTCTGTAGCATGGTGAACCCAGCTGTTGGTCTGCACAGTGGCCTGAACAGCCTAAGGGCAAGTGGTGCCTCAGACTGTGACTCTTGTGATGGCTCAGACATTGACTTCTTGGTATGTTACTTAATGGGCTGTTTGTATGCAAAATAGTATGTTTGCTTAGGCAGTTGCATGAAGGTTGTTTTGATGTATATTTGGATTTTAAAAGCTTATTAGGGTTTTTTTGTTTGTTTCGTTTTCCCTGAGGAAAGTGTATGCCTACTCCACTGGGCTTCCCTGGAGGCCTGGAGAGATAAGGAGCCTATAGCAAATAGATCACTGGGGGGTTTTGTTTTCTTTTTTATTATTTGCTTGGTTTGGGACTTTTTGCTTCTTTGTCTTGTTTGTTTGTTGTTTCGTTTGTGGGGTTTTGTTTGTTTTTGATTTAATGGGCTTTGTGGGGTTTTTTAGAGTTTTCATGCAAATGTATTCATTTCAAGCTCTTCTCATTTTAAAATTAAGAAACTCAAAATGTAACGGAGAATGTAATTAGAAATAGAGAGTATGGGACTAATTTTTATTCACCTTTTCCTGCTTGCCTTCTAGCTTGTCTAATAGCAAACCAGGAGATACTGAGCATGCTGCTTCTAAGAGTGTTGCCCTGCTCAGTGTCACACTTCAGTTCCCTACATTTCTAACTTCCATCAGTGCACAGTAAATTAGGGATGACAGAGGAAATTGGGACAATCAGACACTTCCTAGTTTTCAGACTTTTCTATTCAGAGTCTGCTTTGGGAGTCCAGGCTCCAGTTCTTTTCACTGTATATGATCAATGAGGAGAAAGGGAAGGAGTTACCTTTCACAGCAAACTAATATGATATTTCCTCTTAGTTTTGCAACTTCTTAAGGAGAAATGGAGATTTTGCTGTCATATAACCCCAACAAAGAGCTTTATCTACGAAGTTTTTTAAAGACAGACCTGCATTCCTGAATCTCCTCTGGGTTTGAAGTAAATTCAAAGTGCAATCAAACCTTCCCCTTGTGTTTGATCTTAAATTAGGCCCTTTTCCTGCAGACATTTCTCTGTGTGACACAGGAGCTCAAGAACACTTTATGAATGTGTCTGCAGGACTGGCCCCTTTTTTTGATTTTTTCCTAGAAGCTCACCTCTGTTAAAAGATGTCTCTCTTGCTCCCTGCATGGATGCTGAAGAGGTCATATGAAAAGATTTGCAGAGGTTTGCATTTCCATAGCTCTACTGACTTCCCTGGACCTACACCAAAGTGCGTCAGTTGGGGAATTCTGCATAATTATTCTTAGCATTCCATGAAAAAAAAAAAAAGAACGCAGAAAGATGTTAAAGCAGATTGAACACATCTTACCAACAAAGAGAATTCTCTGCCTGGTTTTCCAAGCTGAGATTCTTGGCCAGAGTCTTGTTTGTGCTGTTTGTTGTCCTCGCGCTGACCCGTACTTGAATTTGTGGTTTCATTGACCGTGCCTGGAAGGGTCCTGGATGGTGCCCCTCCAGATTTACATCGGTGGGAGCACTGGTGCCAGGGAGGCAATGGGGTTAAACCTTAGGAGAGGCTTGCCAGGAGTCCAGTTATAGGTCCTGGGCTTCATTTCTCTGCTCCTCAAGGAGCTGTATCATGCCAAATTCTGCTTTCAGTTACCCACTGAAGTTTTCTATAGGATGTCCGTATTATCTAATTCTCCAGCTATAAAATCAAGGGAAAAGCCTAATTTATGCCTCACAGGGGAAAAAGAGAACCTGAAAGCTTATGCTGAAGGTGTAGCGTTCCTGTTACACCAAAGATTGCTGTAAATCAAATGTTCAAATAACTTGCTAGACTTTGTTTACTTTGGTGATTTCTGTCATTTCCCTCTCCTGTTCTTGTGGCTGTCCTNATCTCCAGTGAAAATAACTGTGGCAGAATTAAAAGAGCAGTAGAAAGCAAGTAGTCAGGAACAACAATGGCAAAAATACATTTATATATTTATTTATAAATCCTTGTTTGCAGTATAGACCTCTGGATATTTTTAAATACCATTAAAAGTAGACTTCAAACATTTTTATTGACCTTACAGCCATTACAGTTATAAGTAGTTCCAATGAAAAGAAAACTCTTCCAAGAAATTTTCCTTAAGGACTTGACAAAGATTTAATACAGGACAAATATATATTCAGGATGGAATTAGAGGGGAAACTTTCCTGTGTCAAGATTCCTCTTAATTGTGTATTAGGTCTGAATACACTGGCTGTATTCCATATTGTTCCATTTGTTGCTTGCCTCTGTAAGACTTCTCTTTTGGAAGAAAGAACCAAACAAATCTAGCAACCCTTTTATTAAATGCCATCTTGACCTTGCTTCTTGGAAACGTAATGGCCCAAAGGATGAAAAATTACAGCAAGTGTTTATTACTGAAATCCAGTCTCAGTTGTGAGAAGATTAAGTGTTTCAAAAGATTTAATATCCTGCCTGCTTCAATGGGATGCATGTGGAAAAGAGCTGCAAAGCAGCGGAGAACTGGAAATGGCTGTGTGATGTCCTGCTCTGTAGGCATGTGGTTGATATTTGTGGGAAATGCTTGAGAAGAGAGTTTTAGTCTGATCCTAACCACATCCCTGATTTCCCTATCAGGCTGCTGTGGGGAAGACTTGGACCATGTACCCTTAAATCATCCCAAACTACCCAATGATAATGGCAGAGATAAGCAGAGACTCCCAAAATATGGGTTAGGAAGTCAAGTGTCAAATTGGTGTTCTGCAGCTGGATATCAATATCTGAATTAAAAGCTATGTTAATCCTGATTTTTTTTGGTAGGAAAACTCTAATTCTTAAGCCTGCTTATATGCATGAAAAAGTCTGTTGATGAGGAAGGTTTATTTGGAGAAGCAGATTCTTGATAAATACTAGTAGATGCTAGCTTCTATTAGAAAGAAATTTTATTTTTAAAAGGGCTAAATTGCAGATCTTAAATAATTTCAAGTTTTTCATTGTTTCTGTAGACAAAATGAAGTTGTTTGTCTTTAGAGACGCTTTTCCATCTTTTACTGCACTGTGGGAAAACATTCCCCATTTGAAAGACTCCCTGAAACATTTTGTGATACCTTTATGGAACATAGCTTAGTTTATTGGGCAGAACTTTTTTGGGGTTTTTTGCTGCCCTTCTTACTGAAATACAAGTTTTACAAGTAGATGCAAGATGTTTTTCATTATTTGGGAACAAACACATAGAGCATGGCATATTATCTGCCTGCTTTACTCAGACTAAATGCACATCTTTGAAAGACTTTGAGAGGCATAGCACCTGCTGCATTTTGTTTGCATTTTTCCGTACTGATTTTCATACCACTTCATTTTATAAATTTCCTTCTTAAAGAGTAAATTTTCCACAATGTATTTTTATGTTAACTGCTCTGAGGTAATTCATAGGCTGCATTTGGATGTTTTGTCATTCCTTTTGTAAAGCCAATGTTTAGATGGAGGATTAGCCATCCTGAGGCTTTCCTTTTACAGTATAGAGCTGGAAACCATAACAAAATGAAATTATTTATAAACTTACCATCTCAGCTATTGAAGTTAGAAAGACTCTGACAATCTCTTAGCTGTCTGTAATAGCAAAGTATGGATTTTCTTGGAAGAAATTTAGGCTGAGATATGACAACATATACACATAAAAATGGTACATAAATTACTCTCTCATCCAAGAGACCATGAATACCTTGTGTTTGAGTTTAGTGCCTGTGTACAAAAAAATTAGCTAGAGTCAAAACCTGTTGTGCACCACTAGCACAAATTGGATATAGTTCCATTGGATTTGTTTGAATTTCTCTAGATTTATGATGCTTTAAATGATGGTGAAAATCAGATTTCATCCCTGAAATTCAACTTCTGTGAGGTCTCCCAGTTCCCATCAGGATGAAGTAATTTGATTGTACTTAACAGTGAATCATCTAACTCAGCAATTGTTCTGTATGAGTAATTAAGTTCTGTTTCTTTAGAACTCTTCTGTCTCACCATAGATTTTTAAAGTTATTTTTGATTGTTGGTTATGCAAGAAAAGGAGAAAAATCCCCAACAAAAACCCAGCAAAACCCAGGTTTCTTGCATAATTTGTTTGGTTAGTCAGCACTTCTGGGCTACTTCTAAGTAAAGAAATAAAATATATGCAATTATTCTAAAAAGTTGTAAATCTTCAATGCACTGACGTATCTTCACTAAAATCCATGAGACTTTGTATTTTTAGCCATGTCCTGTCAAGATCAGTGTAAATTTATTCTCAGCCCTGTGATCTCCTGAGAGCTGGATGATCAAACCATTTGGATGCTTCAACCCACTGAGTTTGGTAGGAGTCTGATGCCTATGTATCATCTGAGGACCTGTGCTCAAAATAAAAGGATTAGGAAGAAGCAGTTAATTCTGGTATGTGGTAGAACTTTGCAACTTGCTGACATGAAAAACAAAACAAAACAAAACCAACGGGTGGAAAATATAATTTCAAATATGATCAAGTCTGTGTTCAATATCTTTGTCAGGTCAAATAGGAGGATGCTCTATATTCCCTCACTTTCACATCACTTTCTCAGTTCTCTGAATTCTCCTGCATTTATCAACATTCTTGAACTGCAGAGAGCAGAAAAGATGCATAATTTTAAGGTTGTCTATGCTCCTTCCAGATGCCAAGGCAGAACACATTCTCTCTTTTCCCCTTGTTAATTATCCAGGAGGCTCAGCAGTGGTTTTCATTACAAGTCTGCATTTTTCCCTTCCTAGATGTGTCACTTTAACTCATGAAGTTTTGTGCAGATCCCTGCAAAGTTGCCTCAAAATTTTCTTTTTTATTTGCTTGCCAATACCATAACTTTGCTAAAGCAGTGTTGCAAGTAAGCAGAGAAATGGAAAACACTTCAGCTTTATCAGGAGTCTGGGGAGAGTGTGTAAGTCTGCCAAAGCAGGAATTGGATATGCCCAGGAGGGAAGCCCTGCCAGCATCTGAACATGGCAGGATTACACTGTCCTTGTTCCATGCTGTGTGACATGGTACCATGCAGTGAGTCCGAGAGGAAATTAAAGACATGGATCGGATCACAAATGTAAAAATGCATTTGTGATTTTGATTTCGAGCAGAAAATTAATTGTGGATCCTTTTTCTGGGACACATAGAGTCGGAGAAATGCAGGACAAGCATCCCTGAAACTGCTAGTCTGTCATGGCAGTGTCAAGGAAAAAGCCCATTAGCTTGAGTAAATAAGGGGAGAATTATGTCTTTGAAAACTCTGGACTTCTTGTTAGAATTCAGAGAAAAACAGAGTGTTTTCCCTGGGGCACTCAGAACTGTGAGGAGGTGCTCTGAAATGCTCCTTGTTCTGTCATCTGAGAAGAACCAAAGGATATGCATCTCAGGGGATAAAACTGTATGTTCTGTCTGCTGTAGAGATGTCACTCCGTCAGACTTTCTCCAGCATGTTCTTAGAGGAATATATGTAATCGCTGGAATGTTTGTGCTTTTCTAACACTCTTGCTTGGTGGATCATCGCCTCTGGTATTTAAATGTCTGGAAATTAGAGAAAATAAATAGTGGTCTAAACTTGGCAGGAATTGATCCCCAACAGGGATTACCTAAACCAGTTCCATGTATCCTTTAAAGAAGCAGCTTGTTGTAGGTAAAGTAAATTTATCTGGTCTGGTGGGAGTGTTGGGGCAATTGTCTCTTTAAGGAGATGGCACTGCGAGTGAGATGCTTATCAGCCAGGCAAGGTACAGGGGGAAAGGTTTGGTTACTGGACGACCAGGAACTAGAAATAAGAAAGTTAAATGTGGTGCTACAGTCTGTGTGGTGAAGTCTTTTCAGTAGTAGCAAGAAATTTTTAATACTACTGTGCAAACCCTTGACAAGACCTCAGTTGGAAGAGATTGAGTAATCCTGGTCATTAACTTGCAAGGATGAGGAGGCATACCTGGCACAAGGCTTTCAGAAATAGGCATAGCCCATGTGGTGGCAAGAGGGAAGTGGTCTAGAGATGGAAAGAGGCAATATCCCTCTTGGAAAGGTAGAAGGCAGTCCTAGTTAAAAAATGATGTAATTATTTGATGATGAGTACCAAGTTTTAAGACATGGACCTTGTTAAATGTAATGCCATATTCATGTGAAAATCATCTTCTAGATTTGGAACTGCTTTGCACAGGGAATTCTGCACATGGTGATGACACCTTGCAGGCATCTTTATTCAAGCACCCAGCTTGGAGTTGCCTTCATTCTACTGCATAGCTCAGACGTTTTCACTAGCCAGCAAAACTGTGTCCCTATATGTGTCACATAGCCCACTGTCTAGTGGCCAAGCTGAGCCAGCGTATTCCCAGCTCCCATGGGAGATGCCAGTGCCACCTTCACATGCCAGAAACCAGCACCCCCCTGTGGTCCTGCTTGCTCCAGCCTGGAGGTGTTTTGTGTCAGCACAAGCAGGGTGTTGGGGACACTAGCTCAACCCCTCACATTTGCACCGGTGCCTGTGGTTCTACCACTGATTACTTCAGCAGGATGGAAACCCTCAGGCTCACACAATCATCATCTGCTGCCTTAAAATCATGGGCTCCTTCCTCTTTGGCATTTTAACCTTGTTATTGAATGTGGTGAATGTGGGAAATCTTATCTCTTGTCTGAATGACTTCCATGGCTGTGCTCAACATCCTGTGATGGTGCTGCCTCTTTACAAACGTCTCCCTTGTAATTGTTAGCAGGGAACAAATATCCCTGGAAATAAACAAAACAAGGAAATATAGAAAATACTTGCTATAAACCAGAGTTGTGTTTAAATTGGGGGTTTTCCCAAGGAGCTTACTAATACACATTTAGAGCACAGCGTTCTTTGTCTAGTCCTGAATGTTGATTTTTCCTTTTGAATCCTAGCAGAATCCAAACATGGGGAGTTTGAAATGTCAAGAGTTGCTTTCATAGATCTAAATCATGACAAGCCTTTTGTACAGAATGATTTAAAACCTGAAATGGAATTAGAGTCCTAATGTCATAACCGTGCACAAATCTTGAAAAATTAAATTTTTAATTAGTTTAGAGTATGGCATTGTACTACTTTTTGGGGGTGGGAAGAAATGTTTGAATCTGCTTTTCTCAGTACCTGATCAACAGACTTTAAAATCAATTAGATAGTAACTCCAGGGAAATAGTTTTGGGTAATAACCATGATGTTGTTCAAAGAACAGAACTTTTTGCTCTTTTTATGTTGTTGTTCCAACTGGCAGTTTTGGGATTAAATGTCTCAAGACATATGTGAAAAGAAAACTTTTTGTATGCGTGCTGCCTGCTCAAATCAAGCCTGGAGGCTGCTGGTACACAAGCTGGGATAGTTTGGCTTTGCTATCTTCCATCATGACAGTGAAGAAGTGGGTTGTCTTGTTGAGGTGATTTTCAGAGATTCTTGTTACCAGATAATAAGAAAGTGAAGACTTAATCTGGAAGTTGACTCTCCAGTGACCCTTAAAGTTGGAATAACTGAGAAAGCAGCAGTTGCACCAGTAAAAGCTGGAAGTTAGCTGAGGGCTAAGAAAAGGGAGATTGTTGCTGTAAGAAGAACTGAACCGATGCCAGCAGAAAGCTGATACAGCAGCGACATGAGCGATATTATCTCCCCAACAGTCGTGACTGTGTTCCAGAGGCTGCAGGGTCAGATCCCGGGTTTGCTTAAGGCCACATGAAGACAAAATACATCCTTTCTATACCACTGTAAACAGGGACCTGAAACAGGATAATTAACATTATTACAATGAGCTCTCTACTTTGTCGAACTTCTCAGTGTGTCTCTCATTGAAGAAGGACAGAAGAGCCTTTGAAAAAATAATTTCCACCAAGTTTAAATAACTCAATGGCCAGAAAGAAAGAGGCTGTGGCTCTATTTTCTGTCATTTGTAGAAATTGCTCCATCTAGATGATTTTTACCATGGGTAGGATTTTACTATGGAATGAGGATTTACAGGATGAAGTCAGGGCAAACATGTCCCAGCCATCCACTCCACTTCCAGCCCAACATTTAGAGCTGTTTTCTCCGAGCCTTCTGTATTTAAGGGTCATTAGCACAAATACCAGAGATTCTGGGGCAGATTCTGCTCTTTTTATTATTTTTTAGGTCCTTGGGACATGAATGAAGGACAGTGCAATCAGGAGTCGTGGCAGCAGACCACCACCAAAGGCATTATGGTCACTTAACAGAAAGAAGCCAAATATTGCCAAGCTTGCCAAATATTTGCAAATTACTGGCACATTTAGTCCTAGGCACAGATATGGCTAATTCTTTAGGAATAGCCACCACATGAGCTGGTAACTAGTTGCCAGGAGGGCTCTGGGTGCTGGAAAATACTGGAAGAGTAATGCAGCCTCACAGGTGCTTGGTTTTGGCCCATGCCACGTGGTGACAATCCTGTAATTTCATATATAAAACATGCAGAATGGAAATAAACAGAATGGAAAAAATGCAAGTAAATAAACAACACCAAGAGTTTGGTTTTTATCAGATCCTGATGAAATTGTTACGTGAAACTTAATATTCTGTGTCAATTTAACAACCTGACAAGTCTTATACCAGAAGATACAATGAGCTAAACTTAAAATTTTACAGAAACATAAAGCAGTGGATTTCAGCTTGTGGGGGTATTTTGTTTTTATTTTTACTTTAAAAAAAATTAGGATGCTAATGTGATGAAGTTACATGCTGTGGGTCAATGTGTTCCCAAATACAATTTTGACATAAAAGAAACCCCACGCCTAACCTCCGTGAGTTTGGACAGAGGAACTTGTGGGAATACCAGCAAGCTTCACTGACACTCCAGTGCCACTGAGGAGCCAAGCCACCTTTTCAGATGGATCAGGTGCCTGGAAATGCTTCCCACAATTGTATCCTATCTCATTCTCCAATTTTACCTTTGTTGTTTGACTATTTGTTTTTTCCCAGTACCGAGATCTACTTTTTGTGCGTGGTACCTAGAAAAGGAAGCCAGAAATAAGCCAAAATTTTTTTTTCTGCCATTAATTGTTGCAAGCTAAGAGCAGTTACTGTGTCTAGGTCAGGATGTGAAAATATAGTTCCAGTTCTAAAGCCAATAGCTGTATCTCATGCTGTTATTTTGGCAGGGATTTCCAGAGGGGGTACAGTTTAGCAAAAATGGGTGGAGATCTCAAGAAGCATTAACTTTCTTGGAAAAGTCTAAAATGACCAAATATTATGGGAGAAAATGGAAAAACATGAATTATCTCCACTCTCTGGAGAGGTATCAGTAATAAGGTTTTCTCAGGGAATATATGATCTCTTATACTTACCAATTGAAATGAAAATCCAAAGGTAAAATTACGGCTGGGAGCACTTTGTAGGCTCTCACACCCCCAATATCTGTAATTTATACCTGGGTTACAGGGAAATGTGAAACTATTTTCATCTGTGACAGCTGTAAGCTTGCTGTAAGGTTTAAGAAAAGGCAAAAGTAGCAAAGAGCCATAATTTTAATAGGTTTTAGGATCTCTGTCCCACTTGTCTTGAATATAATCTCAATTCACACTGCAGAGTGAAATCAGCACAGGAAATATTGTTTGTAAAGTAGAAACTGTGTACATTTTCTTATATCCTCAAGCCATGCAGGATTTCTGGGGGAAAAGAGATGACTGTTGCTAACTGGTATAAAAATTGCTTTTTCCTCCATTATAGATTGCTATTTACCATCTTCCACGTAAAAGATTTTCAGACACTCATATGGCATTTGTTCATTTGTTGGGCTGGTTTGTGGTTTGGGCTTTTTTTCCCAAACTAGGCTGGTGTTTTTAATTTCTGTTACATAGCATTGATGAGATAAATGAAGCACCGCAGGGGCCCTGAGGATACAACTGGTGTTTCATATTCAGGGGGAGCCAGAGGAGCTGTAAATCCTCTAAGACGGATACTGTGAACACAGTAACTTGTGAGGAAAATAATCCTGAGCCTTCCTCTCCCCAGTGTCCCAGCATCCTTCTGGCTGCTTCCCAAGGGAAGGAGCTGTGGGCTGTGGGGATGGGGCATATCCCACTTAGGACACTCTCAAGAGACAAGTCCAAACCATATCTGTGCCTAATAAAAGGAGTCAGCCCCTGCCAATATCAGCATCTCCCATCAGCTGGCATCAAAACTAACTGGGTGGGGAACGGGTAGGAGTTTCCATGGAGTGCCCACAAAGCTCCAACTGTGATCTGTTTTCAGGAACAATATAATGATACTGACTGTGGGATAGAAACCTAAATTGCTTGCGTTTTTGCTGACATTTTGCCAGTGGTGTTTTAGAGCTCAAGACCACACAAGGAAAATGGTGTTCCAGGATATATTGCCTCCTTAAGGAGAGGCTGTGAGACTATGACCTAATGTTTATAATTGTAAGAGTTATTGAGAGTCAATTGAACATGCAAAATTCCCAAGTGACTGCATTTATCACTTGTGTGATTAGCATGCTTGTGGAGTATAAACAGCTGAACAGATCCAAATGGTTGATGAAGTTCATCAAGAGAAAGAAAATTAAAAATATGTCAGATATCGTTGAAAATATAGGTAAGGCATAGTTTTAAACCCTGCTTGGAAAGAGGATGATCAAAGGGCTTTTTAATAGGCTTTTCATTATTGCTGGTCCCCATAAATGTTTGGGCAAATAAAGTTTACTCAGAAACTGAGATAGGAATATTGATAACATCAATGTACTGCAGACAGGATTTTACACAGTCAGATATGAAAGCTTGCATTATGAAGGTTTGGTTTTTGCAAAATGCTCCTAAGAGGAGCTTTACTTTTAGTACAAATATATCAAAATATGCTNTACAGTTGGAAGTCTGCAGCTTTTTAAAAATTACTTTTTAATTAGGATTTCAATATAGGTAGTTGAAATCATCATGTCTTGGATGACAGAAGGTCAGATATTTAGTACTAGTTTGTAAAACCCTGAAGACCTG